>PVKZ01004742.1:0-71511 GCA_004027375.1 Macroglossus sobrinus | reverse complement strand
AAAAATGACTTGGCTCACAGTCTAACAAAAATTCAGTCAACAAATTTGAAAGAAAATATTCCCTCATAAACTGTCCCTTCCCACGGGATGACTAACGGGAGCTCTGACCAGATGTGAGACTCGAGGAGACAATCTGCAAGAGAATGGGGAACAGGAGACACGAAGAATGGAGGCAAGACAAAGTTCTGATCAAGCCTCGTTTATTGTAGGTAGGGGTAGAGTATATAAAGGGGAGGATTTGCATAATCACGGTTGCCTTGGATATCGAACCGCAGAACATTCCATTTCCTTATATGACCCAAAAATGCAGAAGGGTCCTGGGAGAGGAAGGGGCTGCAAGGTCAGATTAGTTTAAGCAAATGGCTCAAGGGGCCCAGGGCAAGTCAGGGCATGTCAGGGCAACTGACTTTATGCTGTCTATCCTATCAGATAGCACAGGGCGAGGCAGACCCTGTCCCAAGGCGAAGTTGCCTAGATCTCAGGTATGAGAGCCTTGATAAGAACGGCTCCCGACAATGTACAACATAGAAGTGATCAGGAGCATATCCTGCTCTTGTGTGAATAACACAAGAAGGAGAAACAACTAGAAATCAAGGGCCCTTTTAGTAGAAAAGACTCCTTCTTTCTCATTCTTATTCATTCTTTCTTGCTCATGCCCTCTCTCCCTCTCCTTCTCCCTCTCCCTCTCCCTCTCCCTCTCCCTCTCCCTCTCCTCTTCCCCTCCCCCGCCTCCCCCACTCTCTCTAACAATGTGAGTTGCTCCTGAGAACTGGGTAAGGAAGCTCTGAAGATTCATATAGTATGCAAAAATGAAACAAAGCAACAGCTGAGGCACAAAGAGGAAAATCATATACCACCTGCTAATAAATTCATGGAGCACTTGAATTATTAAGTTTCATAAAAAAAAAAAATAGTATGAATATTGGATACTGATGAAAAGTACCCTATTCTCAGGGTATTTTTTACAGCCAAAAAATATATATATATATATATATATATATATATATATATATATATATATATATATATATATATATAAAAAAATCAGAGTTACTTGAGATTAAGTTGTTAACTATTTAAGAAACTGGCTTGTATAAAATGCAACTTTTCCTCACAGTGTCAGATAAACATAGTTTTACTGTATCTCACTGAAATAAAAATTCTGAAGCATTACCAGATTTAAATTGCTTCTTTAGAAGGTTTACGTGTCACTCTCAGTAGGAAAGAAAATGATTCAGTTTCCTTATATAGCACTAGTATTTAGTCCAGGTTCAAGCCACACTCTCAACATGGTATATATTTATTTTCATAGGGTTCTTAATAGTATGATCTATAAATGCCCTATCAAAAATCATAAGCTACTGTATAAGTATGTTTGGGGTTTCAACCAAATAGTAGAATTATTAGAGAGAATTAAAAATATGTACTGCGTGTTTGAAAATGTAAATAAAATAACCCATTATTTTAAGTAAAATAAAAACAAAAATCTTTCAGAAAAAAGTAGCAAATATGGGGCTTCATGCTCCCACTTATTCTTAAACAAATGGCAGACACTGTCAATTTGGCCACATTATTTTTCTTGATAAGCCTCAAATTTATTTTGAAGGCAGTGCTCCAGGCAGCCATTATCAATTAAAGTTTGAATTATAAAAATAAAGGTTGTATATGAGTTATTCAGCAAAGTTTTTCTGATTACAGTATATTACATTTGTTGCAGCAGTATTAAAATATAAAACTAAAACGTTATATCAAAAATAACATAACTGAAATATCCAGATTTAAGAACTATTAATATTTTAGCACTAGCTAAAAATTCGTTTAAAATTATCTGTACGTGTTTGATAAAATTGAGACAATACTGTTTGACCCATGCTCATTTCTCTTTTTCTAGTTAACACTAAAAGCAGTTTTCCAACTATTTTTCACCAAATCTTTTTTAAAATCACCTTTGATGGTGACATACTTTTCCATTGCATAGATAGATGTAACTGAATTCCACAACTGTCTTTCTCTTGGACATTCATGAAGTTTCCATGTTTTCCCTTAATAAAAAGTGGCAATCTCTTTATAAATAAATGTATGCTTTATTTTAGCAAAATTATTTTAGAAAAATGCAGAGACAGAGTATTATTAAACTTTTGTAAATTTGTTCTGGCAAAGGTTATGACAAATGTTTCAGCACGTAGTGAGGTAAGGATGCAAACCCAGGGAGATTAACAAAAGAGTACAACAAAGCTAGGTTGACAGATAGCATGATTTTAATAGATTACATCCATAACAACCAGGACCGGAAACCTCAGATCTAGCTTTACTTCCCTAGAAAAGCCATTGAGCAAAATGGGCTCCATATCATTTCAAATCTAGATTTGTCAGTGTAGAGACCTAGGTACACAATATAAAATGTATGTCAGAGTATCAATCTATGATAGGTATAATATCTTTCAAATACTTTTTCTTTTTCATTATGAAAAAAAGTGTAAGTTTTCTGTAGGATTTGTAAATTCCCACTTTTAAAAATTTTCTGCTCCCTACCATTGTTTCATTCTCCATAATCATTTACATACAAGAAGAAAGAAAAAAGAGCAGAAGAAAATACTGATTTGCTTTGAGCCAGAAACTAAGGAAGATACAATGTAATTTTTAAAAATAGATTATAAATATTAAAACAGAACACAGTAAAGTGAGTTTCTCAGTCCAAGGATGAGAACTGTTTTACTGATGATTTTATGAGAACTGAACTGAGCTCATAAAACTGCTGTCCATATAACTTTAATTTATGTAATAAACATTTCAAATATATTATTTAGCCATGTATACACTAAATATTTTGAATGTTAAATTTACTTAGATATTTCTGATAATTTGGAGGCTTTTTTCCATGAATTGTCTGGTGTCTTTTCAAGTATACAAAATTGTAAGGTGTAAGAGCCTGTAACTGAGTAACTCTAGGGATATCCATTTCCTTTAGTAAAAGATTTTGTGTCTTCATCTTTCTTTGATCAAGACAATGTCTGATGATTTGGAAGTAGATGTTAGTAAATGACTTATGGAGTTATGAGAACTAAGTTAAACCAGAAGGAATGAGAACCTATGATCAATAGATGAACTTAAACAAAAAGATGCTCCTCTATATTATGACACACTTCATGAGTGCTTCTTTACAATGTTTTGGTTATAAGTGATTAAAGTATTGTCATCAACATATAGAAAATGCTGAAAATCTCCATCAATAATTTGATTGTGCAATCAAAATAACAAGTTAAACACATTTTTCTCTGGCCTAAATTCAATGTTATTTTAAAAATAATAAGAATTTCAAACTAAAAATACAAAATAATTTTATAAATAAAACACATTTTTAAGATTTAATTATAGTTTCATAATGATTTAATATGGAAACAAAATCCCAAGGCAATACACAAAGCAATCCATTAAGGTATGGGAAGAAAATGCTAGAGATTATATTTATTTTCTAAGTCATCTAATATTTTTCTGCTTGGGCTGCCATAACAAAATACCATAAACTGGGAGACTTAAACAACAGAAATTAATTTCTCACAATTCTGGAGGCTGGGAAGGCCAAGATCAAGGTGTCAGTTAGGTTCCTGGGGAAAGTCCTCTTCCTGGCTTGTAAATCGCTACCTTCTTACTATGTCCTTACATGACAGGGAGAGAAGAGTGAGCATGAGTGAGAGTGAGAGAACATGCAAGCAAGCACACTAGCTCTCTGGTGTCTCTTATAAAGACACTATTCCTATAAGAGAAGGGCTCCATCCACAACCTGATTTAAACTGAATTACTTTCTTCCTTAGAAGTTAATCTCCGAGTGTAGCTATACTGGGGGTTAGGGCTTCAATACATAAATTTTGGAGGAACGCAAATATTCAATCCATAAAATTCTCTTGTTTGTATTATATTTTGTCATGTTTTATTATGTTTATAACATACCAGCGCACCGTATATTTCTACAACATATATATATACATATAAACATATATAAGCATAAATGTACATACACATATGTATGACATGTTTTATTAAAAAAGAAGAAAGTGACTGAGGCCTGTGCACAAGCAGTAAAGTCTGAAGATTGCTGATCTAATATTTTAATTCCAGTGGTGAGAAACTCTGTCTCAAGACAGCATAGGATAATTCTTTTGGAAGTTTTCTAGTATTTTTAGTTAAAATATTTCATCCAATAATGCTCATTCATTGGTTTCTCTTTACATCAAATAAAATAAACTTATCACTCCTTAAGTGTAGGAGCTGATCATTTGTATGCAGTTATTAAATTTAATTGAATGCATTTAAATATCTATTTATTGTGTCTCTTTTATGACACTGAATGCTGGTGATATAATCCACCCCGATGGAGTTATAGTGTATCTGTGGAGAAATTCAATTACAAGGATTGTTTTACTGATGTAGGGTAAAATCAAGGAGGAAAATGTAACTATGTGAACAGATGGATATTAACTAAACTTATGATGGTAATCATTTTGTAATATATACATATTTCAAATCATTATGTTGTATAGCATAAACTAATACAGTGTTATACATTAATTACATTTCAATAAAAAACTATTCGGGGAGATCAAGGAGGAGGAGGGCCAGAAGAGTAGCTACACTAAGGAAAAACACCTAATGGGCACAGAATGAGGTGACTAACAGAAGCATTCCTGAAAATAAAAATTTTTGCGAAATTAACCCTCCAATGGTTCATGGCAAGAAGAAGAGCCTCTTCCCAGGGAGACAGTAAAGTTGGGGTGCTGAAAGTCCAAAAATGAAAGAGAACAAACATGTTTGGGGTGTGTCAGCAATTCAATAACCTCAAGCAGCACAGCTGGTTAATGTTTAGATCTAAGCTGGAACTTGATCAAGAAAGTCTCTCTCAATAATGGCAAAAGCTGAGATTTTATGTGCGGAGTAATCAATAACAGTTAAAAGACTTTAAGCTGGGAAAATATATATTTAGCATTTAAAGAAGTTCTCTCTAGATGCATGGTGGAAAAATGATTGCATTATTATAGGACAAAAAGTAAGAATTTATGTACCCGCTATGTCTATCTAGGCTAGATCTGATTTAATAGTGGCATGGCATTGCAAGAACTGCCAGCTCCATTTCTAGACCTTTCTTCTTGGGAGATATGGACACATGTATTCACTTGTGAGATCTTCAGTGTCTTTAGGGATATTTAAAGAAAAGAAGTGAAAGTTCAATGATAAAGTTGAGGATGTGGAAATGTTTACTTACAGGTGTTCCAAAATACACAGTAGAATGCCTTGGACAAATTAAATTAAAAAAAAAAAAAAAGGAGTCCAGGGTAGTATGAAAATAAAAGATGAGTGAATCTATAGAGGAAAATGATTACTAAGTACACTAATGTTTTGCAAGGTAACCAAGTTATAGAGGAATGTAAGCCATGCTGTTAAAACTTGGCATCAAAATCTCCATCCTCAGGTGGATGTACCAGTGCAGCTCTTTCTGGGAGGTGGTGGTGGCTTAAACTGATTATTCTTGAGATTCTCCTCTCCTAGTGAACAGTAGTATTGCAAAAACAGCAGCATTGTCAAGCGGTGTCACTGTTTCAAGCCCTTCTGAAAGGGTCTTCCATGCTCTACATCAAAAAGCTCCAATTCCTAGCTCTTCCTTATATTAATTGACTTGTTTATCCCTTCGTATACTTGATTAGTCTTCACTAAAGAGATTCTGGTTTGCCTATGACCACAGAGTAGTTTATAAAAGTTAAATTTTAATTTGTACCATCTTTGTTCCCCCCAAAAGTATTTAAAATAGTTAAGACAGGTGATATTAAAATATGTTGATGCAGAATAGAAGACAATAGGAGAAAGAGAGTAGATAACAAAATATAAGCTAGCGGGGCAGTTAAGTGTGTAAAACACTTGCTCTGAGATCTTGTACAGTAGTAAAAACTAGGCTACAAATCTGGCTGTATTTCTAAATATATATATATATATATATATATATATATATATATATATATATATATATATATATATATATATTAGTGCATGTTTGTGCTTTGCACATAGGTGTACATCTGCATAAAGTTGTGTGGGGGGTATCTAGTCAGAGAGCTATATGGCTTGTTGTTGTTGTTTTGTGACCATTGGAGAGTTATATGGGAATGTCTAAAGGCTTTAATGTCATGACCTTTTGTGATGAATTTATTATCTGTGATTTCTGTTCGCAGAAAGTTTGCTGAAAAGCAGCCTAAGTGAATGATATATTAAGGTTGTCAAGTATCACAGCAATCACTCCAAAATCCACTTCTGAGTACCTAAACCTGTGAAGTTTGTGGAGATTCAAGGGCCCACTAGCTTTTGAATGTTCTTCTCTTCAGCTAATTATATGATCTATATTTTTAAAACGACCCTTCACCTCAGCCAAGTCAATTATTCTAGATTAAAACAGTTCTGACATTACACAGGAATAGCTAATCTGCAGTCTGTATCTCTGGTTCACTTCAGTCACGGGTACTTGAACTCCTAAAGTTAGAAACCACCTTGGTCAGCTTATATCTTTCTATGAGTCTAGAGACATAATGAGCTGAAGTAATAAGTAAATAACAAAAGTTGATTTTTTTAAAAAAAAAGAATACATAAAGTAGGAGGAACTGACCAATGTTGCTATTATTTTTCCTCATAATTTACACCTTGATGGTCTAAAGAAAAATAAAGAAATATATATAATTTCAAATAGTACATAAAATAAAACAAATTTATATTGAGTGTATTTTTAAAAAAGTTTTATAGCATAACATTCCTCAATGATTATATGCTTTATCCTATATACTATAGGAATATATAAACCACTGTAGCTGACTCACCAAGACACACAGAAGATATTTAATAGATGTTTCTTCACTCAATTTGTTATCTACTTTTCTAAGGAATGTATTTCCTACAGGAATGTAGTTGGAATGTACCTCCCAAAGAAATCTCCAATTTATAGGATAAAGGTAACAATATTTTGATAATGTTTTTGATAATGTTTTAAAGCAAAGGAATCATTTTGCTTTTAGATTTTGGGAACACTGATGTAAACCATTGAAAAAAATTATGAGTTTTTAATTTACTTTTTAAAATTTAGAACCGCTACCTCTCTTTCTTTACTCTTCCTGTCTTAATTCTCCAGTTTTCACACTTTCTACTTATCCCCATCAGTGCCAGCCCTTTTATTATGTGTTCCTTAGCAATATGAGACAAGTACATTTAGTCATTAACACCCAAGTATACATTAGTTATTCTGGAATGCCTTTCAAGTAATTTCAGATAATATTTTGCATTATAGGGCTAATAAGAGATATTTCACAACAGATATTGCAGAAGAATCGAATACATAAAATTTTACTACTGATTTTAAGATCTGAGTCACTCTACTAGCTTCTTAACTATTTTCCCAAAATTAACTCATTTGAAATTTATAGAAGCCATATTCTATTACTGATTTCATATTACACATGAAGATATTATGGCAGATAGAAATTAAATAACTTTTCCTATACAGGTTTTAAATAATTTTCTCCTATGTATAATTTTCTTGCATCTAGCACAATCTAGCTTCAAAATGACACTTTATAAATGTGTGCTAAATAGTCTCTATAAAGAGCACAAAAGTAAAAATATATGTATCTACAATATAATATTGAAAAGTAATTATTTTTAAATTATAAATATTTATCAACTAAGTTAAATCATCTCTGTAATAAGTTAATCCCTCCACAAAGAATATATATGTAGAAATAAATATGTATGTTTATAAAATAAATGCATATAAGAAACATGTTCATTATAGATGATTTAGAAAATATAAACATGTTTAAAACATTAAAAATTACAAGCAATTTCAACAACCATAGAAAGACACTGATAACATTTTGGTAATTTTCTTTTCAATCATTTATACATGTACATATAAGTATTTATTTTATTTTACTTATTATGTCAATTCTGACATTCTAATAATATTAATCACCTTTTGCCTTTCATAATTTGTCATTACACTGGCTCAAACTTTCCAAATGCTCAAATAGCAAGAATGTTTTCTCTACAGAGTGTTATAGTTGGCAGTGACCTACAGATACTTCTATTTCTATTGTCACTGCCTAAAGGGAGACATTTACTGAGACCTCACCCCGACAAATAGCCACATTTTAGAAATGGATATTGTGTCTTAGTCACCTCTGAATCCCACTTAGCACCAAAAAAACAACTTCTATGCTAAAGGCTCGCAGCCAGTGTAGGTTGAATTAAACTTAACAAGCACAATGATGAAGACAGTAGATTTTAAATCCTTAAAACTTTAACATTTGACCAAACCACAACTATCAAAGTTTGAAATAGCTATACTGGCAACATGTATTTAGAATCGACTAGGAGAGTACTATTTTTTGCATAGTGTAGGCTTAGTCAGTGGAGTCTTGTTGAGAACATTGACATCATCTGCCAGTCTAGTATATTTGTTATTATGTGTGTCTGTTGACACCTGAAAAATATTCTGCGGTAAACTTCTTCAGTTTATGAAAATAAAATCCATTTTTATTGCTTTTATCCTCACTGAAAGAAATATTTGAATTATTTCTAAATATTTAATAATTTAATGGGTTTATGAGATATTGGATGATCAGGTCATTACCTATTTTGTATGTCTCTGGTTCTAAAGGCTCTAATCCTTAATTTAATTAGTGAACATTTTAAAATCAAGAATACCATGTCTTCTACCTTTATCTGAGAGAACATTTTATACTACTGTTTCTCCATACATCTATTAATAAAAAAATTCCTAAGTGTTGTATATTATTAGTGGTGGCTGGGCACACCTGGGACTTGGTGTTTAGGAACGTAAGGTCATAACTTAATCAAGTTCATCACTGGTATGTAACTCGCTTCTCCCTCAGTTTGAGGAAAGGGGAAGTGAGGTTCATGGTTTTTTTTTTTTTTTCTGTTCCAACGTAGTTTATCTTATAAATTGCATTTAAGATGTGAGGAAAAAACAACGTAGTAAAATTCTTCAAAATGGACTGACAACACATTTATGATTTTATAAATTTTTAAAAAAGTAATTCTTAGAAAATTACTCTCAATGTAAATTTATGTTAAATAAAAATTAAAAGAACTATAATATAATTTTTAATCATTTACTGCTTTATTGCTAAAAATAGGTTTTATAAGTTTTACTTTTGAGAAAAAATGCTTGATGATTAATAAAAGCTTTAACTTTATAATTCCTTATAAAAGGTATTTCCTAGCTCTGTTACTCTATGAACTAAGTATTAAAGTATATATTGGCATAAAACTCTTCTGTATGTGTTCAAATGTCATTTAAAATATTTTTTAAAGTTGTAAGACATTCTATCTTTATCTAATAGGTATAATTACTTGTATTCCATTGTTTAAATTCATTCACTAATTTTAAAACTAATCTTTCTAGAGGTTACATATTATATGGAAAAATTACAATTACAGAATTTTATTTTATTTTTGATTTTGAAAAAATATTTAACCTCTATATAACAAGATAATAATAGTAAATGAATAAAACAATGGCCTATATATTCTGATTTCTTTAATTCTCTTCTATTCTAAAAGGTATAATTATAAATTGTTGAATCAGAGAAACCCTGTAGAAATTTCAATACATTTATTTTAGTAGTCAATTTCTATAGATTAAATTAAAAAAAATACATAAATCTCACTCCTCCTTTAAATCATTGTTAGTCACTTTAAAAAATATTGTTCAAAGGTTTTCTTCTAATTGGTGTAGCTAATGCAAAGCAACAAAATAGTACCCAATGTACAACTTACAGTTTTAAAGCACATCTGTCTATATAACTAAAGGATTCTCATAGTCCACTCAGCTACAGGGTTCCTGAGTAATTAGGTATAATTTTTGAAGAAAAAGACAAAAAGCCTTTTAAATTTTACTTCATGATCTAGAACTGGTGATAAGAGAGAAATGTAGAGGTTCCACAACTCTTAAGAAGCTATAAACCACTGTCTTGCTTTAATATTTATCAATTTTTAACCATTGCTACAAGGCTTCCAGCAATCAATTATTTCCTGGCTCAAGGAGGGACTCAATGCTGTACCAGATAAACCAGAAATCAATGTTACTGTTTTGTAGCTGACTTCTAAACATGTTTCTTTACACCACATTTAAAATAAACAAAGTTAGAATTTTACTGATTCCATGACAATTACTTTTACTGCATGCACCAAAAAAAAGCAAATATTTTTAAGTGGGGAAAAGAATACTTTAGATTCACAAAATGCTTCCATCTTTCTTCTATTTTTTCTTTTCTCAAATTAACAGAGAAAGTTGAGAAAGGAAAGATGTTTTTCCCCTTCTCTGCTTTGCATAAAAATGGTTTGTAAATTGATGGAAACATTATTTCAGTTAAGCCATCATCTTTTTCCATCTCATTTCTAATCGCTGTCAGATAATGCAAACAAAAAAAAACACTTGGTAGAGAGCACTGTTTAGTATCTTCCCCCTCTACCAGCCACTGGGACCAACTGATCAGAAATATCTCCTTATTTTCTATTATATTTTTGCTCCATTTCAATTTTTTCTCACTTTCCATTCATAGCTCTTTGGTCTCCAATGTTTACAATGTTTCTACACAATTCAATCATCAAAACACTATATTTCAAAAAACCTTCAGCCTGATCATAGAAATAAGTTATATAGATAAGAAGATGGACTAAAAATGATATTGAGAAAATTTTCAAAAAAAAAAGAAAGCATGATTTAATTTTATTTAATGATTAATTCTGAAAATGGGTAAATACTGCCTTAGCCATTTAATGTGTTTTTTAATTTATTGGAGTGTCATAAGTTAATAAAATTATATAAGTTTCAAATGTACAACTCAATGGTATGTCATATGTATAGTGCATTGTGTGTTCACCACCCAAAGTCATATCACCTTTGTCACCATATATTTGACCTCCTTACCCTTATGTTTCCCATTCCTCCCTTTTCCTCTGGTAACCACTAAACTGTTGTCTAATCTATGAGTTTTTGTTTGTCTTATCTGTTTGTTGCTTTCAGTTTTATAACTTACATATAAATGAAATCACATTATTCTCAACTTTTTCTGTCTTATTTCACTTAGCATGATATTTATGAGCCATATTTTCTTATTCAATCATCTGTCAAAGAACAGTTTTTTCCATGTCTTAGCCACCATGAATAATGCTGCAATGAACATCAGGGTGCATATATATTAATGAATAAATGTTTTCAAATTTTGAGGGGAGATACCCAGAAGAGAGATTTCTGAGTTATATGGTAATTCTATTTTTATTTTTTTGAGGAATCTTTATACTGTTTTTCTAGTCACTATACCAATTTACAATCCCACAAGATAAGGATGCCCATTCTCACAACTCATATTCTATATAGTATTGGAAATCCTAGCTAGAGCAGTTAGGCAGAAGAAATAAAAAGAAGGCTTCCAAATTGAATATGAAGAAGTCAAATAATCATTTTTTCCAGGTGTCATGATTCTTTATATAGAAAATCCTAAAGACTCCACCAAAAAAAATATTAGAAACAATAAACAAATACACTGAAGTTACAGTATACAAAATCAATGAACAAAAATCCATTGCATTATTATACATCAACAATGGAATTTCAGAAAAAGAAATGGAAAAAAACAATTCCTTTTGCAATTGCAACAAAAAAAATAAAACACATAGGAATAAACTTATCAAAGGTTGTAAAGAACCTATATACAGAAAACTACAAGACATTATTAAAAGAAATTGAAGACACAAAGAAATGAAAAGGTATTCCATGCATGAATTAGAAGAATCAACATAGTTAAAATGGTCATATGACCCACAGCAATATATAGATTTAATGCAACTCCCATCAAAACCCCAATGTAATTTTTTAAAGATACAGAACAAAAGATTAACAGATTTGTATGTAATCACAAAAGACCTCGAGGAGCCAAAGCATTCTGAGAAAAAAAGAACAAGGCCGAAGGTATCACACTGACTTCAAATTATACTACAAAGTGACAATATTCAAAACAGCATGGTACTGGTTAAAAAAAAAAAAAAGACACATGAAACAATGGAAAAAAATTGAGAGCTCAGAAATAAACCCACATATATGTGAAAATAATTTTTACAAAAGGCCAAAAAAAAAAAAAACACAGAGAAAAAAAAGTCTCTTCAATAAATGGTGCTGGGAAAATTAGAAAGCCATATACAAAAGAATGAAACTAGACTGCTATCTTTCACCATACAGCAAAATCAATTCAAAATGGATCAAAGACCTAAATATAAGACCTGAAATAATGAATTGCATAAAAGAAAACATAGGAACTAAAGTTATAAACTTTGGTTTTAGAAAGGATTTTATGAATTTGACCTCAAAGGCAAGGGAAGAAAAAGTGAAAATACATGAATGGGACTATATCAAACTAAAAAAAAACTTCTGCACAGCCAAAGAAACTATCAACAAAACAAAGAGGTAATCAAGTGAATGGTAGAAGATATTTGCAAACATCTTTGATAAGGGGCTAATATCTAAAATATATAAAGAACTCATACTACTCAACAATAAAACAATAAACAATCCAATTAAAAAATGGACAGACCTGAAAAGGCACTTCTCCCAAGAAGACATACAAATGGTCAACAGTCCTATGAGAATATTCTCAATTTCACAAGGTATTAGGGAAATGCAAATGCCTTAGCCATTTTGAATATACCGCTATTACAGATGTGAGCTCTATGTTAACCAGAGTGTAAGATTGTGATTTGTATAAATATTATATTGATCTAAGGATAATTAATTAGCCTTTCATAAGAATACTTCTATCAAAGAGCTATTAGTGAACCTTTAAGTATGAAAATTAAAAAAAAAAAACAGTGGGTAGGAGGATTTCGGAAAAAAAATGCAGACTCTGAAGAGAATTTAGGAGAGTATGTGGAATAGGTGTTAACCTAGCCAACTCTGTAAATTTATGTCTGGGTAACATTCCACTGTATATGTGTACCACCTCTTCTTTATCCAATTGTCTTTTGATGAGCACTTACGTTGCTTCCGCATCTTGACTATCACATATGCTGAAATGAACATAGGGATACATATATCATTTTGAATTTCTATTTGGGAATTTTCCTGATAAATACCCAGAAGTAGAATTGCTGGAGAATAAGGTAGTTCTATTTTTAATTTTTTGAGGAAACTCCAAACTGTTTTCCATAGTGGCTGTACCAATTTTCTAGCCCATAAAAAGTGGGCTAGAAACCAACATTTGTTTGTTGATTCATTGATGATAGTCATTCTGACAGGTGTGAGGTGATATATCACTGTTTTTAATCTGTATTTCTCTGATGATTACTGATGTTGAGCATCTTTTCATATTTCTAATGTCCACCTATATGTTCTTTTTGGTGAAATGCTTATTTAGTTCCTCTGCCCATTTTTTAATTGGTGTGTGTGTGTGTGTGTGTGTGTGTGTGTGTGTGTTTTGTGTGTTTTGTGTGAGTTCTTTATAAATTCTGAACATTAACCCCTTATCAGATGTATAATTGGCAAATATAATCTCCTAAATAATAGGTTGTCTTTTCATTTCATTGATGGTTTCCTTTGCGTTGCAAAAACTTTTTAGTTTGTTGTAGTCTCATTTGTTTCTCTTACTGAAGGAGAAACATCACTAAGATAAATATTACTGAGAGAAATGTCAGAGAGTTAACCTATTTTTTCTAGTCATTTTATAAACTCAGAATGGATTAAAGACTTAAATGTAAAACTCCAAATCAATATCTTTTTAAATGGACATAGAATAACTTGAATGAGTTGTTGTTGCCAATTTTTTGATAATTTAGACATTATGTTCTAATGATGTTAATGTATTATAACAAATTGCTAATGATAAAAATAAATCAAACAGTTTGAACAAGTTCAAAGGAATAGAGGGTATTTTTCATTACCTAATAATACCAGTTAGTAAATATAGAAATGAGAAGAAATTAGAAAATTACCATTTTGCAATAACTAAGTAATTACAGTTTTAAACAAGGACCATCAATGAATGTTTAAACAAAGTGGTAAAGTTTGTTGTGAAATAGGATATTCAAGTGATATTAAATTATCTTTGACAGATTGCTTATTAATTATAAAACAGAAAAAGTAACTTTGTAGTGAAGCATTCTGGTAGATGCCATATCAACCAAGGGACCAACAATGGGGAAAAGATTGACATTATGTGCTTCTTGATGTGATGCATTTAAAATTATCACCTACTTTGGGACAAAATTGTTTTACATAGAAAGAATAGGAAACAATCAGATTAGTCATTAGTTTGTGGCATTCTACAAAATAGATTTAATTCTTCAGATATATCAATCATTTCCTTGAAAGTAAAACAAAAACAAACAAAAAATACAGAAAGAAAAAGACTGGAAAACTTTTACAGATTAAAGGAAAAAAATTAGACAATTAAATACAATTCATGAACCTAGATTAAATCTTTCATGTTCTTCAAAAGTTATAAAGACACTATTGGCATAACTGGAGCTATTTAATTTGAAGTGTGTATTAGAGAAAATGATTGTATCAGTGTTACATTTCTTGGATATGGTAATAATGCTATAGTTATGCAGAATATTTTTGTTTTTAGGAGACACCAATGGAAATTTTTAAATAAAGTATTGTACATACATTTTGCAATTTCTTTTCAAATCATTCCAAAACTAATATACTAAGATGTATTTGTGTGTACACATGCATGCATATGTGTTATGTGTGTGCACGCCTGTGTGTGTGAATGTGTGAGAATGTGTGTGTGTGCACATGTGTGTGTGTGAGAGAGAGAGAATGAGAGAGAATGAGAGAGAGAGAGAGAGAGGGGTGAGAGAAAGAGAACTCAATATAGTTATGATGGTATAATTTTTTCACAATCTATATGGTATCAAACATAATAAGCATTGTTGAATATAATACAACAAAATCTTTTTTTTTTTTTCATATATATACCCTGTGCCTTATCCTGTCAGGATTTCTGTTGTCAGGCCCGCTTTACTTAAAATAATGTAGGAGGAGCAAAGAGTCTAAATTAAAGATAACACCCATAGTAATATACATAAAAAAATAACACAGAGAAATAGAAACTTATTACATAAATTAACAGAACCATTACCTTATTTATATTAAAAATGAAAATTTGGGGTAAAGAGTAAAAGTTGTAGCTAAAAGATTTACTTGAAGTTTGTAATTTGAGTAGATTTTTATAATTCAAAATGACCTTTCAAGTTGGATATGACAAAAACTTAAAGACTTTCATATTTTAACAGTGCTTTTTTTTTCCTTCCATTTTAACTATCAGGGGAGAAAAGACTGTTTCAAAAGGTAAATAAGTCCACCTTTCTATTCTATTCCTAGAAAATTATAAAACAACACACATTTCCCATTTGCTTCACAATCAAATTTTTAAACATTTGGTTCTTAAAGAAGACTTGCTGTAACAAGAGTTCTGAATGAATATTTTGTTATAGTTGTGAATGCTGAATTCCCAGTTATCTATTTTTCACCTATGAGGAGGTAATCGATGATGCTCTGATGTTTCCTTGTGCATTGAAATTATAGTGTGAAGTGAATTGCATCCTTTTCTAGTTAGCATTTATATTGGGCCAGTCTCAGCCTGATCATTTCTTTGCAATCATTTGCATGTTTATTTTGCTCTTTCTTCCATCCCTGAAAGGTCAGCAAGTATTACTAGTGACCTCCACTGTCAAGACAGGACAGTGGAGGTCACTAAAGTACACTGAGAATAGCGAAGGCTTTCAAGCAATCAACAAAAGCCACTGGGTTCAGAACCTCAACACAGGGAGCACAATTTGTATGCTCTTCTGCTATATCTTTTGATAGTCTTTTAACCCTTTAGCCACCTCCCTTGCTTTGTATCGCTCCCAATACTTAATTCAATTCAACTCCAAAAGACTTTATTGAACATTCACTTACTGCCAACAACATCCAACTTATCTGAGAGATGAATTTCTGAGAATATGGCACAAGGCTCTCAATTACTAATAAATAAATGAATACACATGTACACAATTGGATACATAACACATTATCAAAGGGATATGAAATCTAGGAAAGCAGAAAAGGAACAAATATGAAAACCAACAATGCAAGCTCTAAAACAATTTATGTGTAAGACTATAACCTCCAAGGAAGTAGAGTGTGTGTATATTTTACTTTCAGTTTTATCTTCAGTGCCCACCACAATATCTGGCACATTTTAAGTCTGCAATAAGTATTTGCTAGAAGAATAGTTGGTATAAGCAAAACTATCAAAGTAATACTTTCTAGTTAAGTACTGCTTAAATTAAAAACACTGATCTCATTTTTAGACTTTCAGTTAGGAAACAGAGCTATATCTTAAAGTAGATGGAGAACATTCTTAATATTTTATTATTACTATTCTTCCAAAATATATATTGGTAGAGCCACATAACTGGTCTCCTTACTTATGTCCTAGCCTTAAAAGCTATTCTCAAAACAAACAAACAAAACAACAACAACAACAACAATACCATAGCCACAGTGATTCTTTAAAATATGTAGGTTGGATTATGCCACTCTGCTCAAAATATTTCCCTAGCTTCCCATTTTAAAAAGATCAGTAACTTGAAAATCTTAAAATTCTTATCATTGTTTTTTAAATCCTTCACACTGCCTCTAATTTCCTTTCCCACTTATTTTGCTCCAGCTATTCTTGCCTCCTTGCAGTTTTTTGAACCATTTCCTCCTAATTAAGCTCAAATGTCATTATATCAGCAAGGCCATCCTTAACTGCCTTATTTAAAAGTCGCAAATTCCTCTTATTGAACCACTCCCAATTCCTCTTATTTTTTCTCTACAGCAATGATGCCCACTTATAAATATTCTAAACTATTTATTTGTTTATTCTCTCTTTTCCCTGCTAGAATGCAAGTCCCATAAGCGGGTAGATTTGCCTTTTAGTTTCAGAGTTATATACTTAGTACCTCAGATATTCCTGGTACATAATACGAGTTCAATAAATCTGAAAATGAAAGAGCAGAGGTTGTTAAAAAATAAAAACTAAGACAGTAATGCGAGAGACAGAGATAGATAAAGAGTGCTATAATTGAATGAGAAATATCATGCAAAAAAAATAAATAAATAAACACAGAGTAAAGAAAATTAATACAAATGACACAGTACTCTCTTATAAATCCATGCTATCAAAATAATCCTCTATTTTTATGGCATGTGTTGGGTCAATTATAAACCATCAATCGCAAAGCACATACCATAGCTTGTCTTAAATGCTCACCTCATGTTGAGGCATACATTAAGTCTCTATTACTAAAGAAAACTTTGAGGCATAGTCTCTAAGCAATAAAGAATAGGAGATGGACCAGGAAGAGAAACAGTAATACAAGAAGTCACAGAAGAGGTTTGGGAGAGGCTTCTGGGGATAATACCAGGGAAAGAAAACAAATGTACCTGTACAAATCTAGACATTTCATATTCAATTTCTCAAGATATATTCTTATCATTTTACTACAATTTCCAAAAACATAAATAGGAGCGCACCAATATGTATTATTTTTTAAGTAACCTCTGAAAAGGAAATTTATGAAATGCTTTATTTTTCACATATCTCACTGATTTGTAACACATTTTTAAAAATTATGTCAAAAGAGTTTAAAAACTTCCATTTATTTATTTGCAACTGCTTTCATTGAGTGTATGTTCTATAATCTTACCAGTAGACATCTGTAATGGCTATAGACTGCCTTGACAATTGAAAAAAAAAAAAAACACAAGATGTATAGGTTAATTAGTTGTAAAGATTGCTCTAGCACTGCAAACATCTACTACCCCTGGTCTCACTCACTAATCTGCTAAACAAAAATATTCACATGATTATACAAAGTGCTCCATAATTGTAAATCACTGTAAAGAGAATGGACAAAAAGGCACCATACTTGGTAGCAATAATGCAAGCAACAGATACATATATTTACACAGTGGGTATGGAAAGAAGAAGCAGCCTGCAAATGTTGAAGCCTCTTGATATTTATTTTATATTTGTTTTGCAATGTAAAGATATATGTTATCCTATTAGAGTGTAAAATTTTGAAGGTAAGCATTTTCTCTTATAGATCATTATCCTTCCACATAATCTCACTAATACACTATTCTTCACATGTAATGTACTAATTGCTTTTCTTTTCTTATCCTATTTTTCCAGATAAAGTTCAACCTTCATCATCTCTTTTTAATAATCACAATTGATTCATCTTCTCTTGTCATTCTACTGAATCTTCTCTCTCCCTCAAATCAGCACTAATCAAAATGGCCAAATTTCCCAATCCTGAGATCTTTTCCTGCCCTCACCTTCCCCAATCTTTAAAATTTTGACACATCTACATTTTTAATTCCTTTATTTTTCTAAAATTTTTCTCCCTTATTGTTTACCGTGACACTTTACCTTAAAACTATTCAGAATATCAAGAAACTCTAAGAGACCCTACAGTATTCTATTTCTTGACTTTCTCTTTTTTATATCTCCCACATTTTTATGTCAAAATTCTGATCATATCCTTTACATCATCACTTCTACTCTTGTCTTATCACAGCTCTTCCTCTTCCCTTCTTTTCTATTCCCTTTCTTCTCCTTTTCTTTCCTCATCCTCCTTTTACTTCCCTTCCCTTCTATGTTTTCCCTTTCTCTCCATTCTCCTCTTCTGTTGTCTCTCTAGACTATATTATTTTCCTAATCTCATTCAAGAAATTACTTCCAGATAGTTTCATACCCTAACATGTGTCACTGTATATTATCTTCAGTCCTACTATGCATTTATACTTTCTTAACCATTGACATATCCACAGCCTAATAAGGATTGAAAAAAATTCACCTCCTCATAAAACTTCTCACTGGCCTCCTCCATTTCTCTTTATAACATTATCGTTGCCCTGTTATTGTTAAAATCCTCCAAAATAAAGCCAGTCTTTCTTTCCACTGATACCTGCACGCAAATGCCATTATGATTTCTATATTCTATTTTTACTTCATCCTTGCACTTGAGTCTATTACCTCATGCTTGCTATATTATAATAAATTCTCAACTAATTTACCTGTGTCCAGACATGCTTAATCCAAAAATCATTTTACTTCCAACCAGTGAAATAGATTAGGAAACCTCCCTAATCAATTAGGTGTCAGGCCTGTTGATTGACAAATGAAAGCCAGATACTGACTGTGATATTTAAAGCATGTTTACATGCAGTATCACCATATCATTGTATTTCAGTTTATATGAAATGTTGCTACATTTCTCACATAACCCATCAGACTATAGTTTGAAGGCAGAAAATATCTCACTCAATAGCCCACTGATATATATGGTTCAGTCAGACTCCTGGAACATAGACTATTGCTTCCAGAGGTGTTCTTCCTAAGGAAAATGGCCACATTCCTGGTGAAAAATAGGCTTAGCTCCTTAGCCTGTGATTCATCAGAGAGAAATAAAAGCATGGGAAAATTGGCAAGGAAAAAAAAACCAAAAAATATTCCCCTACTTGCATTGCTCTACCTTTTCTTAATTGGCCTTCATTTGCAGCAAGATCCACTACTACTACCGCCAAGCAAACAGCAATAGCAAAGTAGCAAATAGCAGTGTTGCACTGTAACTACTGCAACACTTCTTACCTGGAATGATGTTAAAATGCAGACTGATTCAGTAGCACTAGGGCAGGGCCCTAATTCAACATTTCTAAAAAGTTCCCAGGTGATGCTAGTGCAACTGGTCTATAGGATACAGTTTGTGTAACAAATAACTATGGCAAGGCTGTGAGATAGGGATGGAGGCAAGGTAGGCTTATGAAATGAAAGCAGAAAAGAACAAAAATGGCAAAAAAAAATTCAACTTTGCCAGGATGCTAGTTAATCTGTTCTAGTTGGTTCATAATATGTGAATATAAAATCAATTGAGAAATATTTTATCAAAAAATGAATCATAGCACTCTGTTTCCACATACTTTGCAGAAAATCCACATATAGTTGTTGCCTCTTTTATTGGAGAAAAGACATTTGCAATCTCAGTCTTTTTATAACTTTTTATAATTTGCAGTGAACGTCTCTTAAATCTTTATATTGTTCCTTAGACTCTCCTTTTCCCCATCACATGTATACTACATATTTTTAAATTTTCATAATTTATTTTTTCTACTTTGACCTTTGCATTTATGGTTTATCCCATCAAAGGGGGTACTGTCCACAAGGAAAAATGAACAATGGCATAAATAAATATCAAGGTGTTATTTACTATTTCTGAGCTAGTGTCCCAGTCTAAATAAAGGTCTCTCTGATTAATCAGGAATGAATAAATGAGTAAGCAGTTTGTCCAATCTATCCTAACCTCAAATTCAAATCACAACTCTTATGACCAGGTGTCCTCAAGTCTGAAGTCATAAGAAAACCCAAGTTCTTAACTTCGGTGAGAAAAGAGGGAATAGGGCCAGTCCCTAAGAATGATCATTGCTCTCCTCACTTTGGAAGATAGTCCTAGAGAAAGCATCATAGTTATGTGCAGAATCTATAAATGCTCTATGAGTTGGACCACTAGCAAATGTTTCCCATTCTCCTGGAATCAAAAACTTCTCAGAGAGGGTGGGAATTATATAGAAAGAAAGAAAGAAAATGACAGATTACTGGCTTCAACTACTTTCTTCCCAAACTCTGGTTAACTTCACTAATGAAAATAGAAAATAAAAAGAAAAGACACTAAGGGAAATTAGCACATTAGAATAAGCTCATAAAATAAAAACAGATTATGTCAAACTCTTAGAATATTTGTGTTCATTATTACAGTGCACTGCATTTTGGAAGTTTTGCATATATTCTGTGGTTTTATCAAAAATCACCTAACAATATGTAAGTTCTTCTGTTTATGTATAAAGACTTTTTTTTCTTCCTTTTTTTAGGTGAGGCAACCCTTGGTTGACCTCACAGATTTCAAGGACCTTGTCAGTTTACAATCCCTTAATGTATTATTTATTTATTTATTTATTTGTTTACTTATTTATTTATTTTTTACACCTAGAGCACCTGGTCTTCCTTGATGGTCTCCTATCCAAGTATTAACCAGGCTCAATCCTGCTTAGCTTCCAAGATCAGACAAGATCAGGCCTGTTCAGGGTAGCATGGCCATAGACGATAGTCTTTTTTTTAAAATTGAATAATATAGAATCACAAGTCAAAAAAGAAACTATAAGCATTGTAAATGGATATTCCACAATACTTGCTCTCATCATAATTATTGTTATGTAGTCATTTGTGCTAACAGTGACCCATGGGCATGATATTTATTGGATTGTCCAGCATTGTAGTGTAAAACAAATAGAAGCTCAGTGGCCATGTACAATATCTTTATTGTGTTTTTAGGAGAGCCAATTTCATTGCAAGAAAAACAATTTATGATGAGGAATGAGATAAAATAAAATTTGGTGTGTAGAATAGACCAGACAGATAATTTTGAACTAAATTCATGAAAAGCTAGTAGCTTTTGGAAGTCATTTTTTGAAGTGAGGTCTAATGCATTCACGATGGTACCAAGTGGATAATTTAAAGGTAACAGCAGAGTTGAAGAACTGGAGTAGCCTACAAAAAAATGTATACTTGTAAACCAATGGGTCTATATATCATTTATCAAAACCCTGTACTTAGCATTAGAAAATAGCAGGATTCTTTTATAAGTGATTCCAAGAATCTCAATTGTATAGCATATTTTAAGTTTTACAATACCTTTTACAAATTGTAAAGAAAGTTGTTTGATATGTACATTATTTTTATTTATCTGTCCAATTAAGATTCCTAGTAATTAATATTAAAATTTCATAAATTATAACAGGATAATCATTCGAAAATCATAAAACAAAATAATTATAAAGCTGAAACTGACTTTCAGGGTAAATTGGTCCTATAAGGCCATTTTTTAAATGAAAAAAACTAAGGCCTGAAGAGGCAAATAAATTTCACTAAAAGTCACATATTTTTAAGTTAAAATATTATGGTCTTGATTTCTAATCATACCTTTAAGTTATTATCCCACTCTCTTATTCAGCAAACTAAAAACATACCATAAGTTTGTATAAGTGCACTAGTTTCTCATGAATCATTGTTTCTTTGGAAGTCTTTTCCATTCACATAAATAATCTGTCCATTAAGACAGTGGTATGAAAATGAATTACTACTGAGACTGAAGCTCTTCAGAATCCATGAAATTAAATTTGTACACACATAGACTCAAACACAGAATCTGTTTCTGGATCAAATAAAAGAACAATTGGATGAAAAATTGTATTCTGGAATAATGCCTGTCTGACATGCTCTTCTTATCACTTTCCAATGACCATTAAACCAAACTAACATTAACTTGAATTTTGACCCCAGCACCAAAAGGCTGGGCTACCTGAAGAGCCAATGCCTTCTATTTTTTCTTCTCTAATGAATTCTCACTTATGTTTCAGGAGACACTATTTCATCTGACCACATCTGCTAGATAGGTGAGCAAAGCAGAACTACTTAGATTACCCAGAGGATCAAAAAAAAAAAATCAAATTAAGATAATAGCTCACTATTTAGGGAATATGGATGTTAAGAGTTTTTCTGGACAAGTTTTGTAGTTGAAATGACTCTTTGGATAATTCTGTACTCCTTTTAGGATGTCCCTTATCTATAAACAGTGATGACTTTTTTTAATCTTCAGTAATATACATACATATACATATACATACATACATATACATATGAAGCAGCAGCAGCAGCAGCAGCTTAACTCTTTAAACAAGGGAATGTGCATGTATATTTGGACCCTAACAGGGAGCAGTTTCTAAGTTTCCTGTTTCATATTCTATAGTACAAAGAGTTTGATTATATAATTGTCACAAATATACAAACACAAAAACAGATATGTGTACACATGTGGACACACATACACAAAGAAACTATTCCACACATGTATACACGCTGCTAATGATCAGAATCCAGGAGTTTACGGTCACCCAAATAAGCAGACTGGCTTATTTAAATGAGAACCCAACATAGTAACTGTATGGGTTCAGTAAATCATTTTCCCTTTTAAGTTCTCTACCCCTTTCCTGCTTTCTCTGTCTCCCATCTTTTTTGACTATTATTTTTGCAGTTGAAGAGCCATGCTGTATAACCAGGAAGTGTAACCTGAGGGAACAGTCCTGCCTGTTTAAAGAAAGCCACTAGGTTGATATTACTTTGTGGTGAATATATTCTTGGGCGTGTCTTAGCTTTCCAGGTGCATAAATTTTATGTTTCTTAGCGTGTCCAGACATTGCCAGACTTACTCTCACCTCTTATACAAATGAGTAGAGTAGGAATTAATTCCAAATATTAATAAATCATGAGAATGAATGGTTTCTTCTGTGAGCCAGGTATTGCTGTCTACACATAAAAAAAATTCTATGGAGAGATTTAATGCAGTTTGAATTTTGCTTGATATGCTCCAGAATCTAAACCAGATAAATGGTATTAATAACTAGTGACTTCAAAATATAATAGCTCAAAACAGCCATTTTATTATAGCTATAAACTTCCTAAACAGACCATTCATTAAAATCAGTTGATTGAGGTCTTTTCATATGGAAGGTACTAAAAATTTCTTGCAGTTCGTCCTGGTACTGTTTAAAAACATTCTTTCATTTGATTACAATTATGTTGATTAAACTTAAGATTTCTTAGTCACAATCAAAATCTAATCACATTTTCTTTATATTCATCCCAGTTTACATTGATTTCACTTCATGTCTTCCTTAGGTTTTTCAATGACATGTTTATAACATGTTATATATATGCCTTATTGTTGAATTGCACACAAGAAACTTACTGTTAACCAATGTCACCATAACAAAATAAATAAATTTAAAAATAATAATAATATCTGAGAAAAAAATAAAGCATCTCATGTCTGTTATGATGATAAATCATTAACCTTTTCTTAACCACTTTTTTAGTGAGTAACTTTGAATTTTGGTTTTAACCTTTATTGCATTGTGAATATTTATTTCATTTTTATCTTGAGCTGTTAAGTTTTTATCTCTAGTTTCTAAGATGATAACTAGATCTTATATCTCCCTTAGTCCAAGATTCTACGTCAACAGAGATCTTGCAGTAGCATAATAGAGGCACTATGCCAGAATTTTCTTTGTTTATGCCAAGCTGAAGGGGTGGTAGTATACCTGCTTTCTCAATAACTACTTTTGGGCTATTGCTTGTAAGTGTTCAAAGCATTTGACCACATGTACATTTTGGCTGATCCAGTCTTTTAAGAAAATTAACTCTGAGTAGTCTATTGAGATGTTCATCCTGCTGACTCTCATTCTCGTGGCTTTGTTTATACGCTACTTCTTTTGCCTTAAATCTCTAAAAACCCTAAATCTAATTTAATCCAACATTAAAACCTTTACTTCTTTGTTTAAAATGTATTTTTGTTTCTATACAGCTGACATTTCTTAAAATTCTGCCTCTCTTAAAGGTTTAAATGATCATTGTGACTAAAACATTCATATTCAATTTTTAACTAGTATTTATTTTTAAGGAGACATTGAAGTATTCCTAAAAACAAACTTAAAAAATACTATTTTTTTTTGTAAGAGAGCAATGCTGAATAAAAATGTATTTGGAATATCATAGAAGCACAGTACACACTTAAAAACACAAAATCATCAATGCTCAGAAATAGATCTAGACTGGAAAAGATGACTTTCTAGGCTTATTTATTATTATTTTTTTCTCTAGCAGGTATTAATAGCAAGAAGAAAAACTTGAAAATGTCTCCCTGCTCAACACACTTTCCAAACTGGGGCTCTGCTCTAATTCCATGTGGATAGTGGCCTCTCTGCTAACTTTGGATATTCAATCAAATGTACATGGGGTGTCATATCAGAAGAGGTTATATAAAGCCACATATTAAGAATAACTATCAATTATGTCTCAGCAAAATTTAAAAAATAAAAGAAGAAATGTTTTATGTCATTACTCTGATACCCAAACCAGCAAGGACACTATAAGAAAAAAAATACAGATCAATATACCTTATGAATACAGATGCAAAAACTCCCAACAAAATTTCAGCAAACCAAATTCAATGATACATTAAAATAATCATATACCATGATCAAGGGGGATTTATTCCAGGGATACAAGAATGATTTAACATCTGCTAATTAATACACATTTACAAATGAAGACTAAATATCATGTGATCATGTCAATAGAAGCAGAAGAAGCATTTGTTAAAATTTAACATCCATTCATAATAAAAACTCTCAACAAACTAGGTATAAAAGAGAGGTATCTCAACATAATAAAGACTATATGTAAGGAGCCCAAAAGTAACATCATACTCAACAATGAAAGGCTGAAAGCTTTTCCTCTAAGATGAGGAACAACATAAGGATGCCCACTCTTACCACTTTTATTCAACACAGTGTTAAAAGTCCTAGCCAGAGAAACTAGTCAAGTAAAAAAATAAAAAGCATCCAAATAAGAAAAAAAGTTTGCAGATGAGATGGTGTTATATGGAAAAGAAAACCTAAAAACTCCATCAGAAAACTGTTAGACTAATAAACATTTTCAATAAAGTTGCAGGATACAAAATCAATACATAAAAATTAGTTCTGTCCCTATACACTAGTAATAAATGATCAGAAAGGAAAATTAAGACTATAATCTCATTATGATTACATCAAACAGAAAAAAATTCTAGGAATAAATTTAATCAAGAAGATGAAAAATCCATACTGAAAATTATAAGATTTATGAAACAAATTGAAGAAGATAAATAATGGAAAGACGTTTCATGCTCACAGATTAGAAAAATTAATATTGTTAGTGTCCATATTGCCTAAAGTGATCTACAAACTGAATGCAATCCGTATCAAAATGTCAATGGCATTTTTCACAGAAATAGAAAAAAAAAATTTATGGAAGCCCAAATGACGCAAAAGAAATCATGAGAAAGAATGCTGAGGCATCACTCTCCCTAATTTCAAATTAGACTACAAAGCTACAGTAATCAAAATAGGATTGTACTAGCATAAAAATAGAATTATAGATCAGTGGAACAGACTAGAGAGACCAGAAATAAACCCATGCACATATGGTCACATATATGTGACTCTTTAATAACTAAAAATTTGTACCTTTTTTCAAAGCACTGCCTTTTTCCTCCAACTCCTAACTCCTGGCATCTATCCTTTTACTCTCTGATTTTATGAGTTTGATTTTCTTTTAGATTCCACATATAAGAGACACCATATATGTTTACCATTTTTCCATAAAATTAATTTATGACAAAGGAGCAAAGAATATACAATGGGGATAAGATAGTCTTTTCAATAAATGGTGTTGGGAAACCTGGACAGCTATATGCAAAAGAATGAAACTGGACCTTTATCTTTCACCACACACAAATATCAACTCAAAATAGACTAAGTCTAGATTATAAGACCAGAAGCTATAAAACTCCTAGAAGAAAATGTAGGTTTCAAGCTCCTTGACATTGGTCTTATCAATAATTTTTTGGAATTCATACCAAAAACAAAGGTAAGAACACTAAAAACAAATAAGAGAGATGACTTCAAACTAAAAAGCTTTTGAACAAATAAAGAAACCATTATCAGAATGAAAAAGCAATGGAATGAGAGAAAATATCTGCAATCATATATGTGATAAGGGGTTAATACCCAAAATGTATAAAGAATTCATATAAGTGATAAACCAGTCATCTGATTACAAACTGGACAGAAGACCTGAATAAATATTTTTCCAAAGAAGACATACAAATGGTCAATAGGTACATGAAAAGATACTCAACATCACAGTCATCAGGGAAATGCAAATCAAAACCACAATAAGCTATAACCACACAACTGTTAGAATGGCTATTATCAAAAAGACAAGAGATAACAAGTCTTGACAAAGATGTGGGACAAAAGGGAACCCTTGTGCACTATATTGGGATTATAAATTGGTGCAGACACTATGAAAAACAGTATCAAAGTTCCTCAACAAATAAAAAATATATAATTTTCATATGATCCAGTAAACTCACTTCTATGTATACATATCCAAAGGAAATAAAGAGATAGCTGCACTCTCATGTTCATTGTAGCATTCTTCACAATAGTCAAAATATGAAAACAATCTAATTGTCCACCAACGGGTAAATGATAAAGAAGATGTGAGATATGTATATATAACTCAGAAATGAAAAAGAAGGAAATTCAGCCATTTTTTCAGGAGGACTCAGGATCCCAAAGGCTGTATTACAGCTCTTGCTTCCTTCCAAGAATGAGCTGAGATCTGCATTTTCTTTTAAAGCTACATACTCAAGGCCTACCTCTACCTACTTCAAGCCTAGTTAACCAGAGAGGGGCTTTCTGTTACATGGCTGGTTGTTGGGGCCTGGGAAACTGGGCAGCTTGCCCTCTATCTGTGACTTCTCATTTTCATGTTTACACAGAGGATCTGGAGAGGCAGGCAAAGTCAAGATCAATGCCCCCATGCCCTTTTGTTGATTTTACTAGCTTAAATAAAGTAGCAGTCTTGCTAGAACCATTTAATTCAATAAATGCTTAAACAGTAAAAAACAAAAAAAAACTTTTAGAGTATAAAAATTTATTACACATATTGGCATTAATGAACACAGACAGGCTAGGACACATGGTACTGGGATAGAGGACCACTAGCTCTTTGGAAAGTGAAGAGGTTTGGGTGGCTCGGAGTTTTATGCCATGAGGACTGGTCAGTTGGGAGAGCACATGCCAAATGCCACAGGACATCAGGGCACCCTGACTATCTTCTCCCCACAGCTGTTGTGCGAATTATATACTGAAACAGCTTAACTCAGTGCCTAGCCCGCAGTAAACCCTTATAATGCTGACTATTCTCAGTGTCCTGTGTTAAGATAAGCCCCACGCTTTTGTTGTTGTTGTTGTTGTTGTTGTTTTTTAATATAGCCAAATCAATTTTACTTTCAGGTGCTTTATAATGGTGCTTTTCTCTAATTGGGCCAGCCATACTTAGCTCAATAATCCATCTTCTGAATGGTCATACATGGATGAACCTTGAGGGCATTATGCTAAGTAAAATAAGCCAAACATGAAAAGGAAAAAAACTGTATGGTATCACTAATATTTGAAATGTAAAAACAAAAAAAAAAAGTCTAAGTTTTAGAATCAGAGAGTAAAACATTGACTACCAGGAATTGGAGTTTGAAAGAGTTTAGTAAAAGCATACAAACTTTCAGCTGTAAGAAGTATAAATTCTTAGTATCTAATGAAAATATGGTGCCTATAGCTGCCAACACTGTATTATATATTTGAAATTTGCTAAGAATCTAGAATTTAATTTTTACACCAAAAAATAAAAATAAAAATAAAAGGATAATTAAGTGTAGTGATGGATATATTAACTGGATAGTAGGAATCCTTTCACACTGTATATCAAATCACCATGATATATCCCTAAATTTCTTAATTTTATATGTTGAATATACCTCAGTAAACCTCATATTAAAAAAAAAAAAAAGAGTAAATGTCCTAAAAATACACTGGATTTCATATCATCATTGGAAAAACAAAACTCTACAGGTATTATGTCACTAATTGAAAAGCCTGACCACACATACATGAGATAGTGTGAGGCACAGAACACAGGGGTTTCCAGGGCCCAATCAGAGAAGAGGTCTGTCTTCTTGTCTCAAGAACACTTGCAAGCTCAAGAACCATAACTTTAATAAATGAGCCAAACCTAAATTCTATAGTCAAGCCCTAATAAGCAGCTCTTCAAGTATTTCTCATACTTTTTCTGCCTCTCTTCGGAAAATCCCTGATGAAAATTATACCCTCAAGGAGATAGCCACTAGAAATGACTGTTTATGGTGGATGCAAAGCTTACAGCTGGTTCTCCCACTGACAGAGGTGGCATTAACCTATGTCACCCTGGATTTGAAACAAACACAGTACACCGGTGTGTAGAAAATCATATGCTGATTGACGGCACAAAATGGGGAATTTCCTTCTCTTTGTGCTTTTGGGTGTGGTGGGAGGGAGGTCAAATTGGTCACTTGAGACCAGAGTTTTTGTGATTTTTCTGTCTGATTAAACTTCAAGTGGAGTGTCACTGGGTCAAGGAGCTTAAGGGCAAATGAGAAATTCAGTGCACATTGTTATTGAATAGAACAAAATTCCATCTAAAGTAAGTGGCTTGAGAACTTTTTTAATAGAGGAGACTTGGTCAGCTACAAATCTCTCATAAAACACAGAATAAACTCTTTTTAAATTGACAAAGACTGGACAGTTTTCAATTATTTTTCTATATATAAATTACATGTAGGTGAAAGAGCAAGAGCATAAAAAAATGAAAAAAAAATAAAACGAGAAGCAATTGCATTAATAAGGATCTTAGGAGATTCCATGGCCTCATAAAGATAAAGATCAGAACTGATTTTTTTATTTCAAGTTAGCATTTGGTAGAGATGCTTCGTTAATCTTCAGAAAAAAATTGAAAGGAAAAAAGAAGTGGGAAGAAGAATATAAGAAAAAAAATAAAGGAGGGAACAAAGGAGGGAGGGAGGGAGGGAGAGAGGGAAGGGAAGGGAAGGAGGGAGGGAAATAGGGAGGGAGAAATAGAGGAAGAAAGGAAAGAAGGAAGGAAGGAAGGGAGGGAGGAAGGAAGGAAGGAAGGAAGGAAGGAAGGAAGGAAGGAAGGAAGGAAGGAAGGAAGGAAGAAAGGAAGGAAGGAAGGAAGGAAGGAAAGGAAGAAGGGAAGGAATAAAAGGAAGGAAAGATTTGTTTCTCCTTAAATATTATTTCTTTCCATTCCACTGTTGGAACTCTGAATTCTAGTTAAATTGAATCACTTATAGTTTAACAAACATTTGATGACCTTTCCCTTGCCTAAACAGTCCCTTTGCCTATGACACTCTTATCCTCATCCTTCCTCCTGAATATCTTCCATTCTTCTTTGAGAACAAGCTCAGATGTCTCCCTTCCCAGAGAAATCCTCCCTGATGCACCACAAGATGAATTTATAGATCATGAAGTGCAGTAACTAAAAATAAACCCTTAGCATAGCACTCATTTCAACATATTTTATGTATCTATTTGCTTTTATGTCTTATTTAGTTGACTGGGTAGGGATATTATCATATATGTTAGCATCTAGCACAACGCATGTTACATGATAGGTGGACAATAATAATTTTAATAATAAACCTCATCACAGTCATGATTATAACCATTATAACCTAAGAGAAATGGCAAGGAACAAATGTTAATATCAAAATGAACTTACTGCTAATAACAGTGAAATAATGTATCTACAATATAGCTCTGAATGGACCCCTGAAATCATGTTCAAACATGATTAAGCAGTATCTTAAGTAAAAATAAATATTTTTACTTAAAAATATTTTTACTTAAAAACTGAAGTGATGACTCATATTATTTTTTAGTAATCACACATATTTGCTGATAAAACATGGAAAGTATTGCTTTCCTTCTAATTCAAGCAAACTTTCAACCAAATCAAATTCTCTCACCTCCTTTACTAAGATCTCTATCTTCCTATAACCTTTCCCTAACTCCAAAATTCTCCTGTCCTACCCCCAATCCAGGTTTGCACTCTGCTTGCTCTTTGACTCTTGGCTTCCTCTCCATTCCTACCAACAACCTGCCAAGACAGAACTTATGACCCATACTAAACATACTAGATACAAAGTTATATTTAAAATGAAAAAAATTATGCTTAAAGAACATGAAAGTTACCAGAGAATAGTTTCTCAAAATATCATATGCCTCCATACACGAACACATACAAAATATAAGGTGGAAGAAGCTTACATGCATTTTGTACCTACTACATGGTAGGAATTAAATTTTAAAAATCTTAGTAAGCGCTCAAGGCCATTTGATTAAAGGGTATTATAAGTATCATTTAGAGGTAAACAATTAGACAAGTTTCTGAAATAAAATATTAGTGTTAACTTAGATACCAGTGGCATAGTACAAATTATTTCCTCAGCCATAAGAAATGATAAAAGGAGATGCAGGATATCACCTGTGGTTATTCCATTCCGAAGAAAAAAAAAAGTCTCAAGATAACACTACATTTTTTTCTGGGTAGAGAAACATGATTTAAATAACGAATATGTAAGAAGAAAGTTCCACAATAAGGTGAAAAACAAATGTCCTAAGAGTTCCAAATAAAATCTCTGCTTTGAAACATGGCCATGTTATGCTGAATAAATAAACATGCAGTGTGCTTCTGTTCTTTGAAATATATGTGAATGTTGTTTCTATTAGTGAATGTAAAATAATATCATTAAGTGTTTAGGAGTCATCTTTTTCTAATTTAAAATAGAAATCTGAAATAATCCAACAATAGAGTTCACTGGCACTTTTCAATATATGGCTTAGTAACTAATCTGATACTTGAGAATCTAATTTCTGATATTAGATATTATATCACAATTTTTAAATAGAATTTGTACATTAAAGATTGGGCACATAATGTTCCCCAAGTCCTTCCTTAATGTTACCAAAGCATGTTCATATCATCTATAAATTAATCCTCAAGTAAAATCACTGTTTTTGTGCTTAATTAAGAATCAGAAGAATAGAGTGTCAAAAACTGGCCTTGGAATTATATCTGTTTTTTGATTTATGAGCCTCATTGCTAGATAAAGACTATAAAACCATCTATTGCTTACAGCTACTATACACAGCCTCTTAAATATCAAAAGTATTTTTTTCACTTCAATTCTCAAATTACCTTTGACAAAAAGTTTAATCCTCAATTGATACATTTGACATTTTTAGTCTACTCTAAATATCTGTATCTACATATTTCACCTAACCCTGTCTTCCTAATCGCTTAAATTTTATCACCATACCTCTATCTTCTATATTCTTCTCCCTATGTTGCATATTAGTACTGCAGAATTTAAGAGCTGCTACTTCTTAGTGATTTTTTATAGTTACCATGGTTAAATTCCTGTTAAATTTATACTCATTTGTTTCTTCTACTTCTGAATGGGCCATTTAGAATTAAATGCTGCATAAATCCCTGAACTTGAGAGTACACTTTTGGAGGATCTAAATCAAAGAAATATGACACTGCTCAGTTAATCAATGCAACAAGTCTATATCTCTATGGAAATGGATTGAGCAGGGTGTCCACTCAGTCACATCTGCTCAGTATCATTTGACTTCAGCATTACCTATGTGTCTTAATCTGAAATATGTACTGTTCATAGATGGGATCTTTTCATCCTCATCCATTCCAACTTTCATCACTCCTTCTAACTCCCTTCAGTGCCTGACTTACACTTTTCTCATAGAGGTAGTAGTGATTGGGGGTTTCAAATTTGTGTACCTTCTAATGACGTATTCACATATAATTTCACACTTTCAATTCTAGTCGGTCTTTGCCTTAATTGGCTATATCAGCCTACACTCTCTCAACTTAATAATCTAACACCTATCAACTATTCAAGGTCTAGGTCAATACCTTCTCATTCTCTTCTAACTCTCAGACATTTCACTTTTTTTTTCCTTGAAACTCTAAATAGTCTTTGCATTTTTCTTGCATTGGAAACAGTTTTTTCCCCCTGTATATGTATTATGTATTTTCTAATTATAGTGCAATATATAACACTAAATTAGGTAATGATCTCCATACCTATTTTGCTAACATAATAATCACTGAAAGAATTTTAATTTTTATATGTATTAACTCTTTTCTTCCAACACATCTCTACCACTTAATTGTAAATTCTTGAAAAATTTCCCTTTCCCAGAAGATATAGAGCAATGATTTCCTGTTTGTAAAATTGTTTTTTTCTTTCCCATCAACCATTAATTGAAAAGTAGTAAGATGTTGGGCACTTCAAGTAGCTTCTGCTATTCTAAGTTCTATAGGTAGAAGATGAACTGAAATAGAAAAAAAATTTTTGTGGAGAACAGAGAAGTAAAATCTGCCAGTAAGTCTGAACCTCAGTTAATGAAGGTTATAAACTGAGGTGTATGTGTGGGACACAAATTTTGAGCTAAGTATCTCCTAACTCAGTATGTCCATCCCTTTAATCATTTCAATACACTTCAACCAGTACTGAATAAATGTCTACCATGTTAATCGAACTGCTATAGGCAGTTTGACAATATAGAATTTGCTAGCGTAAGATTATAACTTTCAGCTCTCCTCTATTGATAAGTTGGAGAGATAAGACAAGAATTTAGATAAGTATAAATCAAAAATGCATTATAGGATGTACTCTGGTAGGATTACAATTAAATAGCTATTATACCAAAGTTGTTTGTTTGTTTGTTTTTTGGGAGGGGGGATTGGTATGCTACAAGAAAAATTTTGTTCCAACTAGATAAAAATTTGGGGAGAAAGAGTATTATTTATATTGAGCTTCAGAGAATGAGTAAATTATTACAGACACAAATGGGGTAAAGGTCTTCTAAGTCAGACAGAAACTTGAGCAAGAATGCTGCTACTCTATTTCTAGACAAATGAGTGGCAAATCACTTCTATCCTCAGTGGTCATCACTGTGAAATGGTTAAAAAACCTTCCTAACCTTTGTCAAATATATCGTCCATCACTTATGTCAATGATGCAGAAACTGAATCCTGTTCCATAGGATTAACAAGACCATAGTTTGCAGAGTCACTCTTGAGAGGCTAAAAAAAGAAATCAAAAGTGAAAAACCACAACTCAATCTGCCCTCTAATCCCATCTGTTCTAAAACTAGGAACATTTCAAATTTAATCTAAAATTTTATGGTAAAAAGTAGAAGGTTAATTGAAAATATAAAAGGTTCTGAAAAGTAAAGACACATATTCCTTATTTTGAAATAATTTAGTTACTAAGGTGCTTCAATACCAACATAGAGAAAATATTAATTGGAGGCATTCCTAAAGCATGAGTAAGATGAGAAATCATATTAATAGTCAACATTTATCCTGCCAAAGGGCAGACCATGTTTGACTGAATGTTATAATTAGGATAGTTTTCTGCTATTTATGTTATCATGCATATAAAATTTTGTGCTGGAAAAGGCTTCTGAAATGACTTAGTCCCACAATCTCATTCACAGTGGTTAGAGAACTTACACAATATTACAGAGACTCATTCTGTCAATAAGTAAATACTAGAAATGAACAATTTAAAGATAGTGTTCATGAAAGCAGAGAAAAGAATGAGGTTTAAATAAGAGGAAAAGAAAGTGGTTGTAACTTCTCTGGGATCTAAAGTAAAAATAGAAATAGCATAAAGGAGACTGATGTTTATTAGCTGTACTATAAGATAAATTTCAAAATTTTTCTAAAGACAAAAATTTGACTCCCAGCTGTCGCACATATTATCAGAGTAAAAGATCTTAATTATGAACCTAAAGTGACTCCTGCTGTGCTGATCTCAGGAACTATAGGATAGAGCACAAGGATACATATATACATGTGCTTGTTAAATTTCCTGTAAGTAAAGGAGTAATTTTTAGTTCTAAATATTTCAAATTTTAGTTCCAGAAGTCCACTCAGTTTTGTTGTTAGAAAAGTGAAATGTCAAAATGTAGCAATGTCCTGACACTGAAATCTGAAAGCCAGGCAAGTAGTCACTGAAAATGCTTATTTTGTATATGAGTAAAATCCTAAATCATATTTTTTATATTTAACAACACTTGCATTGACTGAAACAACTAACTAGGAATCAACAGAAAATAAAGGTTCAGATTCTTCAGGAAGTATTTTAATATCATTAATAGTGGTAACTATTTTATTAATTATAAAAAATATTTTAAATTATAAGAAACAAATTTAAATGAGCATTATATAACCCTCTTCCATATAGCTTTTAATATGTTTCATTAGTTAAATATTTCTTACTTTTTAAAAGGCAAATACTAATAATAAAAATGTCAAAATATAAATAAAAAATAAAAAGAAGCAAAGTCAAGCTTCATCATTTTGTGATAGAAATTCTCTTTTCAAATAAAAAAGGTAAATCAGATCTATCTATTTTTATATTTGAGATTATCTTATACTAGAATAAAAGTATACTTTCAATTATAATCAATTAAAATCATATAAAGTAAAATTTGAAAACATCTTGATAAATGTATCTAAATAACTCTGAGGTAACCTGAACAGGATTTCAAGAAGTAATGATCCATTTTTCACTCTGATAGTATGCTGGAATATATGAGAGAGTTTTTCTAACATGACAAAGCAACAACAACATACTAAAACAGCATCATTTTTTAAACATTCTGTCAAGCCCTGTTCTAATACACATCTATAGAACAAGTTCTATAATTATTCCCATTTTAGAGAGAGGAAGCTGAGGCATATTTCCCTTGAGGAAATTCTCCACCATCACACAATGGTAATGTCAGAGACAAAATTTGGCCCTAGATGGTCCGCAGCCAGAAATCGAACTTAACCATTTAATAATGTTTTGTCTTCTACAATGCTATTCCATAGTCACAATGTACACAAACAACTTTATGCTTACCTCTCTTTTCCAAGCACTATGATATTATGAGAATCATAAAATGGTTTTCTGAAAGTCCTTATTTTATTTTTGGAGTAATTCACTAACCACTGAGGTCATCTGTAATAGCACCAAACATATATATTCTTACATTTTTTAATTCACCTTTCCTACTTTTTTCCCATGGTATAGACTCAATTGTTTCTCAATTTGAAGTAAGTTGTATTATTTAATAATTATTCTTTAGAATACATTAAGTCAAAACTCAATGAGAAATTAATCACAATGTTAAATAAATGCTTTTGTCGCCTGTATATTAAAATGAAGACAGAGTAATATATGGGTTTCCTGTAGTAAAATTAACATGTGAAAATTAATTTAAAAACACATATGCCATTATTACTTGAGTCAAATGTAAAGAATAGGAAATATTTGAGTTTAAATGGACTACTGAATTGGCTTTTCAAAGAAACTTTTGTATGCAATTTTCTATCTTTGACTTATATCTAGAATGTAAGAAGAAACACCTTACAAACAGTGCCTAAAATCGAAATCCCATGTATTATATTTAAAATGATACCTGCTGTACATTTTCCAAAATTACTGTATTTAGTTTTAAATAGCACTATTCTTAGTGGCATGGAACATGAACAAATGTACTCTTTCTTTAAAAAGGTTACTTTGTGAGTTGGTCTAATGAGCCAAGTTTCTGATCAATAGAAAAGACATCCTCGAAACGAGCTTAATCAATTAAATCCATAGAAAATAAGCAGGACATTTTACATTCACCCATATTTAGTCTATTCTGTCTTTCAGCACCAGACTCTACTGTTGAGTACTTTTGAGAAAATATATCTACTAGGAACTCTGTATAAAAGTAGGAAAAAATATAAAATGTTCATCTAATGATTTCATATTTAACTTTTTTTAAAAGTGGATATATTTCTCCAACCATCTAAGAAAAGAAACATTTTAAATGCAGAGCAATAGTAGTGAAAATATCAATGTACTCTAGGAAAAGTAATCTATTCCCTTATTATGTGGTTTCTTTATGGAACACTTTTTCAATACAATATAGAGCTGCAGCTTAAAGTTCTTACAACCACCTCAACTTCTGGGTTCAAGTGTAACAAATAAAGACACACCAATATAACCTCATTCTTATTTTCTTTTTATTCTGTATTGCAAATTTCTTTCAAAAACTTCTGAACTCCTGGAAGTTCTCAAAGACTGCGTAATCAGAATATAAACAAAAGGAATATATTAGTAGTAATGATGTAACAGCATTTAGAAGAGAGTCATAGTAATTCTTTTTCCTTGTTCCCCGGTTTGAGTGCAATTACTTGTCCAGCCAGTGGGCTTAATATTCACAGAAAGTAATACAAAAATGATAATTCTGAGATAAAGACCCTGATTACCAGAAATCTCTAGCCAGAACCTACATTTCCCACCGCAGGTGATGAGACAACGTTCTAGGCAGAAACCAAGGCCATGATCCATATTTTATAGGTTATGAAATTTACATGATTTGGGGGGTGCTCATTAAATAGAAATACAAATAATGAATACAAAATTAGAAACAAATGGCTACATTTGTTTTGAATAATGAAAAACAGCAAAACAATTACAAATTTTAAAAGCTAATACTACAACATATAATATATAATACCATGTAAGGGGCAGTATATAATACTGCCTTTAGAAAGGACTGTCCACTTCTTGAGAAGACAGAGTTATTTCACCTACATCGTACAGCAGATGTTAAAAGTACACCCTGATGGCACAGTTTAGATTTACACCTTGTCAAAATTTAAACATTTTCTCTAGTTTAAAAAATAAATTGTATTGTTGAGAAAAATGAGGAAAAATAATTGAGGATTTAGGAAATAGATCAGGGTAACTTCTTAATTATTTAAAGACATATAAATGCCAAATTTCAATGGCACTATTTGTCATTTTTTAGAAAAGACTAAAATGTTTCACATTATTTCTATTTAAAATAATGACTTGTTTTTTGTATTTTTTTATTGCAAGGTTACACACAACTGTTTTCTTAATGTTTCTGTATAATGTATAAAGCAAACAGCTGTACCTGATGCATTTTATGGGGAACTTTTTGCATTCTCTGATCTCAGGAAACATCATAAAGGAAGCATCTAAGACTTTAGACTGCATTGGTTTCGTGATGTGTACTGTTAGGACAAGACTATGAGTAGTCTGTTTTCTTTACTGTTTCACCATTCAATAATTTTTGTAATGCTATGTCAACATTCCTCCCAAGGTTCCAAATAAAAACATGATTCAACAAAGCTGTAAGCAAGTAGAAACACTAAAAGGCTTTTAGATTATTTCACTTATTCATAAATGAATTATAAAGTCATTCCCTATAAACCAGCAGAAATAAAGAATTGTTGATAAAAGTCATTAAAGGAAAATTATGTGTATGAAGACATTTGGAATGACAGAAACCTAGCAGGACACAATTTGAGAACAATTATAAAAAATATGTTAACTAGTAAAAAATAATATATTACTTGGGTGAACAGTTTCTCAAAGAACAGATTTTGTAGAGAAAGAAATTTTTCTAAAAGATAAATAGTATGTTCTACTTAAATCCAAAACTTAAATTTATGAGTCTGGTATTCTAATGCTGCCACCAAAATTTGCTATTTGTATTTTCTTTACCAGCTTATTTTATACAATACCCTGAGTTACTCCTGATTATTTTCTTTTTCCTTTTACTAGGTCTACACCCTAATAATAACACATTTAAAATCTTTAAAAAATTTTTTATTAATTTAATGAAAAGTACAGTTTTGGTGCTATTTTCCAGCATTTATGGTAAAAACTATAATGACTCAAACTGGAAAAAAAAAAGGGTTTCAATCATAATTTACTCAGATTTTACTGTTAAGTGAACTGTTTGGACTTCCTGAGTAGCCAAAACTATTACCAAAGTATTTCATTTAATCGACAGAAAGGTTAGTAAATATGATATCTCATAAAATATTCAGCCCTATTTTCTACTTATTGGAATAAATTAGATTTGTCCACCATGACCCACTTGTATCACTGTTTTGCTTTGTTCACTTCAATTATTGTATTTTCCATTTCCAGACTTTCCATTCGATTTTTTCTATACATAAATTTTAATTTTTACTCTTTGAAATGTATTACAATTCTTTTTTTCCCCAAACATATTAATCCAATATTTGAATCTATGTTTTATTTTCTACTTGTTTTTCCTGATTATCTTTAGGCATTTGGCCACTATCTGTATAGTGCCTGGTAAGTTTTATTGAAAGCAGACATTATTCATAAAAATTGCATAGTCCAGTGCTAATATTTTCTTCCAAAGAGAATTTAATATTATTTTGGCTTAATGAGTGATCTGGAAAATTATGTTGATTTAAACAATTTATCTTTAAGTTTTGTCAGAGGTAGCCTTTTACAAGTTTGTCCTTACTCTAAATTCTGTTTTATTTTCCCCTTCAGACATGAACCACATTCCTATAATCTTGCTTCTCTGATGAATATTACTCTTGAAGTTGTTGCTTTGGTGTGTATCAAAGTCATGACTAGGGCCTCTACCTTGTCAGGATTTGGGCTCCATTTATGCTGTAGGAAGACTGCAGGTATCTCTGCTTGGTTCTTTAGCTGTGCAGCTACTACTTTTCCATAGTTTCTGTGAGTTGCATTCTGAGTTTACATAGCTTAGAAGGCTGCAAATATTTTGAAACAAAACAGCATCCATAGGGTAACATCTCTGTGTTTCTCCTTTCTAACTAAAGTCCTAGACTCCATGACAACTCCAATCATCACTACCAGTGTCCTCAGAGAAGAAAAAGTAAAATATGCCCTACCCCTCTACTTTTGGCAAATCCAGAGTTCCCCAACCCCCAGGAGGTGAACCAGTTTTGGTCCTGGCCTATTAGGAACTGGGCTGCACAGCAGGAGATGAGCAGCATAAGAGAAAGGAAAGCTTCATCTGTATTTGCAGTGGCTTCCCAATGCTAGCATCACTACCTCAGCTCCACCTCAGATCATCAGGCATTAGATTTTCATAGGAGTACCAGTCCCTGGTGCCAAAAAGTTTGGGGACAGCTGTCCTAATAGATAAAATAGAAAATATAAAATGTAGAGTAATTTTATCTTTTTAAAAAATTAATATAAATCTATGTGACATTTCACTATTAAATTTTTATTTCTTATAAGTTTTTCATAGATATTCTGTATTTGTTAGGATCTATCATTAGCTTGCTAAGCATTTACTGCATGACAAAATGTAGAATTTTTCTTCTGCTTCTATTGACATGGTTACATGCTTTTTCTATTTAATCTCTTGTCAAGGAGAATCATGTATTATATATTTCTAATTTTGAACTACATTAATATTCCTAAAGTTAATCCTATCTTTTCAGTATAATTTTTTTATTGTTTTATATATTCTGACAATTGTAACTGTCTAATATGTTAAATAGAATTTCAATATTTTATATTTATTGACCTCTGATTTCTTTATTTCTCGATCCTTGTCCTATTTTTGTGTCAAGTTTCAGTTAGCCAAAAAACATTTGGGGAAGGATTCATTATTTTTTAATGTAAAAGAGAGAATGTTTTTCTCATGGTTGCTTTTAAAAGTCAACTGTATAACATCTGAGGCTTTTATGAAGAATATATATGACTTTCATTTTCTTTAATAATGATTTGTGTTTTTTTATGTGCCTTTATGTAAAATTTGCAAAAAGGTATTGTCTCCAACATGTAAATCTTCAGAATTACTAAGTATAATATTAGCTTACATTTTAAAATATGCTGCATTAAGTATTTTTCCCTTTTTAACTACTTTAGTGCACAAGTCTGTAGTTTTTTTCTCTTTATAAGTCTTTTCCCATAGTTTTATTCTCAAATACCTTGCTTTGTATTGTTGGTAATTTCTATGTTTTTATATTATTTTCCGTATCCTTAATTAATTCTTTCTCACATCATTGTGAGAAATATATTTTGAAATCTCACTCATGACTTTGGATTTGACATGTTTGCTTATAATTCTTTCAAATTTTATTGCAAAGCACCAAATCTTAATGTTATTTTATTATGTATAAGGTCATAATTATCATAAATTTAGATATACTGTCTTATCATTAAGACATGCCAATGTTTGCTTTATTGTTTTAATTTTACATTCTAATGTTCTATATTAATAGTTACATTAACTTTAATTAATTCTTGTACTCTCATTTCGATTTTTGTATCATTATATTTTAGGTATGTCCTTTGAAAAAAGAAAACAGATCAATATTTTGAATAAGACTATCTGTTAATGAGAAAATTTAATTATTTAAGTTTATTGGCTTCTCTGAGATGCTTAGAATTAGTTATGCAAAATTATTTTGTATTTTCTATTTAACATAATTTTCCTTAACTTTATTACATTTCCTTTCTTAACCACATGAATTTATTGTTTTATTTCAGTTTATCCTCTATTAGATTAGATGTAGAACACTTTATTCTTATTTTTAATATTTATTTATATTCACTTTATGACTCACAAAATACCTTTTGTGTTTCTCTACATTTTCAGATTGTCTTGTATTTAGATTGGAGCCATTTGAAAGCAATAGCTGATGGACAATGAGAAGTGATCAGTTTTCTTCCAAAATGAGTTATTTAAAAGCCAGTGTACCTCTCTTTCTCTCCTGCAAAAACTTTGTAGGACATATGTTTCAGATGCATAGATGCAAGAAGGAGAAGAGCTGCCTAACTCTCATTAGACTTACTAAGCCACTAATTTTACTGAGTTTGTCTATGGCAGCACTTAAGTTATTCTGACTGAAACAAGTAACTTTATATTTTGCTAGCAAGGTCTAAATGTAAACATCTCGGTCCTTTTTCTTAGCACCAAAAGAATCTTGGAGTTTTCCCAAAATCTCCTTCATGTATTACATATTTATAATTATGTTATCCAAATTTTATTTGCAATATATTATTATTACATATTACTTTAATATTGAATGACTAATACCTATTTAATTCTTTCATGTTTTAAAACCTTCCTTACTCACCATTATTGCCTTCATCAGTTGTATCTGCAGGCCTTATTTTCCTTCTTGCTAAATCAAAATTTTAGCAGTTCTTTCAGCATTATTTAGTGAAATTTAAACTTTAATTCCTGTGTATTTAAAATGTCTTTGTTAAACTGAATTGCATGCAAAGTATTATACAAGTTCTAAAATTAGATGTTTTTCAATCTTTTCTGTGTGTTCAACATATGTCCTTAATTGTAGAAATTTCTGTATAGAACACATTGTGGGTTTCATTGGCAAGATCTCAAAGAATTCAATGCTTTCAGACCATTTTTTGATTGATCTCCAGCTCATCCTGCCCCATTACTTTGTGATCACAGCTATTTGGTCTAGCAGTCAATCACAGGATAGGCCATTGGTTTGATTTCCAAAGACTAAGTATGTTCCACTCATATATCAGGGCAATCTGTTGCTTCTTGTGCTAATTCATCAAGCTGTGTGTGTGTGTTTCACAGTTCTAAATTTTAGGGATGACAAGTCCCCTCTGAACAGGAGATCTAAAGCCCTACTACCTATGAGAACACCAGCCTTTACGGCATATATCCTTCTTCCTGTGGGCCACTTCCACTTCCACCTTGCTTATAGTACCTGGTTTCCCTTGCATGTACATGTGTTCAACATTGTGTGCTTACTGTTTGGTTGTCCTTTTTTTATCATCTAGCATTTTAATATTTTTTAAAAAGAGAGTTTTCTTAATAAAAAAATAATTATTGTTATAGTTAATGCTTCTAGTATAATTTCTCAAATAAAAAAAGAAGAGTTGAACAGATTTTCTAAAATTTACTTCCAGCATCAGTAATCTAAAATTTTATTTCTACTACCCTAGGCCTCTCTAGTGCCATAAAAAAAATGGCATTATTTAATTGCATTCAATGAACATTTATTTCAGCCTCTTTCCAATCTCCTGTGTATTCAATATTTCCAAAAAAATTTCATTTAAAGATAATTCATAAATTCCGGGTAAATCTGGAAATATTCTAGTTTTGATGTAAGAATTAGAACTCATAGCTCATAAAAACTGAAAACTTGTTATTAGCAATTTTTCTCATTTGCATCAATTCTGTATGCTTCAAAGCTCCCATCGTTTTGTGTGTGTGTGTGTGTGTGTGTGTGTGTGTGTGTGTGTGTGTCTTTTCATTTTTTACCATATATCTTTACTTGCTTTCCTGTTTTCCTTTTTTTCCTAGACAGGAATACAAATATATATTCCCAAAAAAAAAAAATAACCTCATGAAATAGATTGCCAAAAGCACTGTCAGAATTCTATATTACTGCAAAAGTTCAATAGCTTTGTTGGTTCCTCTATTGGATGCAGTGTGAAATAGGTAAAAAGAAATTTTAGTTTGCAATGAATAGTTTGTCGTAGTGAGAATTTAAAGCCATTTTGTCTTAGGCAAAAGGAAGTTGCTCTGAAAAGTTGAAAGACTCACTCACCAGACTCTATTTCTAGCAAACAGCATGCCTCTGGTCTACATAAAACACTTAGAATTTAATGTTTTGTCTTCAAACATATGTGCTGCAGTTAAAGCCGATTGCTCCTCTCTAGTATGGAATGTTAGTGGGGGAAAAGTACTATTCCTCAGGCGTGAAGAAGGAAATACAGTTGGTGAAAAGAAAAGTTTTACAGGCAGAAATTCTAATAGTAAGTGTCAGATGATACAACAATTGTGAATTTTGTTTGGAGCAAATCACTGTGGCACTTATCAAACTGTTTTAATGTACATATCTAGCTTAATTTAATTATCATACTCTAGGATATATGGATTTCATTGGAGTAACATAACAATAACCATAGACAAGTTACACTATAGCACGTAGCCCAAATACAAAGTTGTGTGCCATTACAAATCCTGTCCAAACCTTATTCATATGCAAACTGCTTTTTTTTTCTGGATATGTTTTCAGCTCCTCCTGATAGGGTTAATCACTTCCTTCAATGTATTACCATAGTCATTTTCAACTATGCCTGTTAGAATTTTCATCATTTCACAAATTTTTAATGTTTTATGGTTATACTGGTATAAAACTTAAAAAATCAATTGTCCTGCCACATTTTAAAAATGAAAAACATCAGTTCCTGCCCTACTTCTTTCTTTTCTGCTTTTGATCTCTCAAGGCAACCACTTAAATTTTCAGTTGTATCTTCTGGAATGTATCTTAATTTATTTTTAAATATATAATATTTATTGAATTTAAGATTCAGATACTATCATTGTCTCCCTAAAATGGAAAATTATATTTTAGTTATCGTATCTTCTACCACATTAGACACAATTTTTTTTTCTAACCTAGCAATCTATAATTGTTATTATAACAATCAGTATCCGTAGTTTATTGACATATCACTTATCTATAGTTGAATGATGGAGCATTTTGATTATATCTCACTTCTTGTATGACATTGTCTTTTTTTATATAAAGTAAATAATTATCTTTTTCTATTTTCTTAGCTATGTGCCTCCTGTAGAAAATATAAATATCCTCTCTATACTATCTAAGTCTATCAAGTAATCTATCAGTTTCATTGTTTTTCTTAGAGATTGGTCTCTCATGTGTTGGTCCTCACCTAAGCTGAACCAATTGCTTTCTAGGCTTGAGGTAACGCTGTATTACTGAAATCTCCTAACACTCTTCTCCTGGGGATTATTCTGTCACTTTGTGGTGTTGGATCATTCACGTTTTCTTCCTTTCCCTTATCTTCCTTATTCAAATATAGCATATCCTCCAGAAATTCTTAAAAGATAATACATATGAAACTTTTTTCAAGAAGATATGTGTTAATGTTTTCTCCTGACTTTATATTTGAAAGGTAATTTTAATGAAAATAGATTTCTAGATGGAAAATATAAAGACATGAAAATATTATTTCATTTTGTCCAGTGTCCAGTATTTATTGCTAATAAATTAGATACTGTTCAAATTTCTAGGCCCTTGCATGTAATTTGAATTTTTTTCTTTGTAATATTTTAGAGTCTTCTCTTTGTGTCCAACATTCTGCAATTTGATGGTGATGTATGTGTCTGATTTTGCATGAAGGCATTATTTCATTTTGTCTAGGTTCCAATATTATTTACTGCTAAGAAATTAGATATTGTTCAAATTTATAAACCTTTGCACATAATTTGAATTTTTTCTTTGTAATATTTTAGAATCTTTTCTCTGTGACCAATATTCTGCTATTTGATAGTGATATATGTGTCTTATTTGGGCATTCTCCATTGAGATGAATAAATGTGAATTATTTCTATCTAGAAAATCAAATTTTTTCATTTATCACTTTAATAATACAAAATGTCTCTTTTATTGTTGTCAGTAATCAATGTCTTGAAATCCATTTCATTTTATATAAATATAGCCATCCCAGTATTCTCATGATTATTGTTTGCTTAGTATATATATTCTCATCTCAGCCTTTAACTTATGTAAAAATTTGTATTTGAAGTGAGTTTTCTTATAAATAACTTGTTGGATTTATCTAGTTTGGCAACCTCTACCTTTGAGTATTTAACAATTTAATGTAATTATTGATGTAGTTGGGTGTAAACAGCTTGCTATTTGTTTTTTATTTGTCCCAACTGATCTCTGCTAACCTCTTTTAGATTTATTGAGTACATTTTATATCCCTTGTATTTGATATTTCCAGTGTACTCCAGTGTACTTCTCTATTAGCTTATTAAATAAAGCTCTTTCTTTTAACTTCTTTTCACAGTGGTTGTTCTAGACTTCACAATATCCATCTTTAACTTATCACAACCTATCTTCAATTATTATACCACTTTATACTTATATAAATCTTTCCAACTATAAACATTGTAAAATTATTTTTTGTTGAGTAACTCTTATTTTTTCAGCTATTTGTTCTTTATTCTTACTATTCAGATGGAGAATCTCCTTGGCTTATATTTTAGGTTTCTTACAATTGCTCTCTTTTTTTTTTTAAATTGTTTAATTCTAATTTTTCAAGTTGTATGTCTATGTATATGTATTCTAATTAGGGAGAGCTTTTCTAATCTTCATATATCAACATTTCCCTTTTATATTTTGTCTTATACTAGCTTGCTTTTAATTTCTAAGAGCAATTTTAAAACCTAAGCATTTTTTGAATAGAAATTACTTATGTATGCATTTATGCTCCTTAATGGTATTTATTACCATGTCTTTATTGTATTAAGGTTGTCTTCTGTTTTCTGAATTGACTATTTATTATGAGAATTTTATTTATATTTGTTTACTTTGTCATTCATGTTAAGAAAGATGTTTAAATACACAGGCTCTAGAAAGTGGAGAGAAAAGTTTTTGCATGTATTTTAAGTGTTGGTTACCTTATTAACTACTGTACTTTCCTGTAATGTGAGGTGGCTGAGTCATTATGATTTTCCTTTGATCTGATTAATTTCTGTAGCATCTTTAAAACTAAATAATGAAAAAGAAATCTTTGATTGCCACAGTTTCATTATAAAAATCTCTGAGTATGCCAGGGCAACCTAAGTACATTTTATTCAAACTTTCCAGAGTATAAATCTCTAGTCTTCTTCATGGGGTCTTAAGATCTAAATTCTATAAACTTTCAAACAATTATCCTGTTTTCATGTTCTCAGAACAGTGTTCTTTCTTCATATATATTTCATGCTTCTAGTGTCTGTGCCTTTTGGGCTTCCACCATGCATATAGACTTGTTGAGGTGCTTTCCCCCACTGCTGACATCATTTTCCATTTTCTGTGACTGCTATCAGTATTCACGCTTATATTTACAAATTCCAAAATTATTTTGCTGGCATCTCTGTTCTCATTATATTTGCCCTTAAATATTTTCTTTTTTTATTTGTTATAAAATTATATTTAAATAAATTATGTTTTTAGCATTTAGGAAATCACTTTTCATACCAATTCCAATGTTTAATCAAAAATTCAATAAGTTTGAGTTAATTTGCTACAAGATATTTAACATTCTGGATCTTAGCCTTAAGGAAATTATATTTCATCTTGAGTGACACAGTTAATGCTTAAATACAGAACAGTGTACTATACATTAATGGTGCAAAGGACAGAATTGCAACTCAGGAAAGAAAGAAAAAAATGTGGACTATTATATTTAGAGTTAACAGATATGAAAATGTAGGCCTTGCACTGATTCTCAAGAAATGGAACCCATTTGAAGAATAATCAATAACAATGATGAAAACATTGATAGCATGCTTAATCATAGCCAGAAAATATATTAAAAAATTCCAAAGCTACCTCATCTAATCCTCAAAACAAGTATGTATCTGGGCTAGTTATAATATTTTCTCCATTTTTAGAAATGAAACTGTGATTTTGTGAAATACTTGACTTGCCTAATGCTAGACAACTAATCAACAGTTGAACCAGAATTAAAGCCTAAAATTTTGACTTCAAAACTTGTACTCTTAAACAGTAGGTTACACTGATATTTGTATAGACAGATTAAATTTAAAAATGCACTTGAATTTGATGTAAATGTTTTCAGGGATTGTTTTAGAAAGTCAAATACAATTTTATTTGTGATAAACAATGACTAGGAAATGTAGATTGGTTCATGACATATCTTAGTTAAAGAAAGCATTTAACCTCTTGTTAAAAACTAGACTATTGAGATTAGGGGGAAAGATGAAGCTTTAAGCCAAAGGTAAATAAATAAATCAAAGCAATGACATAGGCTGCAGGAACTGAGACCTTTTGGTTAATGTAATCAACAAGTTTTGAAATAAAAATGCCATGAGATGTTACCAATTAAAAATTCTTAGTAAGAACCCAACAAGTGTAAACAAAGAAAGAGAACACACAAAATAAAAATTAATCTGTAGATTATATTTCCAAAAAGATCTTACCCTAAACATAAATGCATTAAGATTCTACTAAGAAACATTTTGTTACATTGTGCCCCCTGAGAAAAACAGCAATTTAATATACTAGAAACCTGATGTGACAAAACTAGTCAATCAGGCACGTAATGATGACTGCTTCCATTAATTAGTTAATAATGGCTTCCATGATGCTAAGCGTTCTTCACTTACATGGAAAAAATAACTTCTGGGTACATTTATTTGGTACAAGCTTTCCGTCATTCTTGCATGTCCACTTATTGACTATTAACCTATACATTTTAAAGTGGGTAACAAGAGGAAAAGTTTGGTGTCATCAAAAAAAGACAACTGGAGTCAGGGCTCCTAAATTCAGGTCCCAACTCTCCCATCAACCCTTTATGGCTCGGATATTTGACTTCTCAATGGATCTTAGTATACTTGGAGATCTTAGTATAAGATAAAAAAAGATTTAAAAAAGAGGATCAGACTAGATTTGTAAGTTACTTTCTGACCTAATAATACTCTGTCCAAATAGTCCAAAACAGAATTTCCATTTCAGCAGCAATTTTCAAATCCATGTATACCCTTGAATATATACTCCAGCTGTAAATCCTGTGATTTCTATGCTGTCCCTGAGTAATGATATACTTGTATGGAATAATTAATTTTTTAAAACTGTCAGAAACCAAATGGGGAAAAGTATTCCATGTACATTTTTGCTCCTGGACCCCTAGAGTAATTCCAAACAGTGTTTTTGTTATCGTTATTGATATTATTATAATTATGTGGCTATAAATTTAGTTTACTCAGTGTATGAAAAACCACTGCCATCAAATCCATTTGGCCTGGCAGTTCTCCTGGTCAAATGACCAACCAAATCAGGTAACTTTCTGTCAGAAAAAAAGTCTGATTTCATTGTATTTGAATTTTACAATGGCTTTCATTTGAAAATAATTGTGCTAATGAAAGCCTCATGACAACTCACTTCTGAATTCAAATTCTCAGATAGGTAGACAGAGTGAGTGATTCAGGCAGACAGGTAGATAAGGCACAGAGAGCTCTGTAATGAGTTTGTTACTGATTCTTCAAGCTGTCTGTTTTTGGTAGGGTCACGTTGCTTTGCTGCCAATATATCCTCCCTCAGGAGCTACTCATTTCTAAATTATCCCGTGCTTAAGAATATGGATGGGACTAGTAGGATTCTGGAAGGTTGGTCGATATGCTTTTCTTACTAACCTGGAAGAATGGCAATCGTGCAAAGCATGGGGATGGGGAATAAACTTCAGAACCTTCCAGAGATCTGAACTTCAGAACTTCAGAACTCTTAATCAGGTCAACTTTAGAGATATATACATTGAGAAGGTGAAGATCTACACAATAGTTTAAAAGTGATCTGTGCTATACAGTCTCTGCAAAGTCTGTGTATCCCTCAGAATAAGCACACCTGGGGTTGAAGACACCTGTTATAAGGCACGATTCATTCTTCATCCTAACAAAATTACTTTGCCTGTTGACAAGGTCAGGAATTATAAAGTGAAGATAAATAAAAGAGTTTATTCAAGCTTTTAATGCATCAACAGAGTCCCTTTAGTCGATCAGTTCAGGAGAAGGAAAACTGGCATTTGTCTAGGGTAATGTGATTCAGCTGAATTTGATTAACTACTTGAAGAGAACTGTCAGCATCTCTGTGAAACTAATCTGAAATATCCCATTTCCTTAAATGTGTTTAATTGGGTTGGGGCCTCAGGGCATATTTTTATCAGACTTCTAGTGCTTCATTGCTAATGCTCTGTCCTGGTGTTTCAAAAAATTTGTCTTTTTCATACTATTTGATCTGTCTTTTATGTCTCAAAGCAGCAGCTTAGAAGTCATGAGCACACATAAAACAAGTAGCTACAAACCATACCAGCATTTCATTAATTTAAGTTTGTATTGCTTGATTATTATAGAGAGATATATACTCAGAACTGCGTGCGTGTGTTTATGTGTGTACAGGGTAAGAGAGAGAAACAGATACAATTTAAAAAAAAAAAAAAAAACATCTTATTGGTTTATGACACCAGAATTGTTATAGTGATTTTTTAAATCCTTGATCTGTTTACTCTGGTTTATTCTCTTCTCATTTCTCTCTCATTTTCATAGGTTATTGGCTAAAGTCATAGAAACATTGCTATATATACCTATAAATATATACAGACAGCATTTTAGATGTATTTATATACACTTTAAATAATAATAAATTAAACAGAATATTTGGTTATTTAAACTGGAGATGAGTAGAATAAGCCTAATGGAGTTTTGGAATCTATTATATAACCACATTAATTTCATTAACAAATAGGCAGACATTCATCACAAAAAATGTATTTAAAATATAACTGGAGACTTACATGCCATGAAAACTTGAAAATATGTGAAGGCATACAGAATATGAATTAAAATCTGAAATACTAACATACAATTTTCAAGGTTCTGTGATGAGATGGAGACAGAAGCTACCTACACAGATATGTAAGATATCTAGAAAAATTATACAAATTACATGCAAATGTGCAGTGTGTCTACAACTTCAGTATTAAAAGCTTATTTATAATGATAGTAATTTTGAATTTATATTTCTTTATCATGCGTATGACAATATCATTAGCATTTTTATTACAGATACATGTGTTTGATTTCTAGAATTTTCATTTGTTTTTCCTGAAATGGAATAAATAATTAACTTATCAATTCAAGGTGTGAATTATTTCTTTTTACTTACTCATTTACATTGTCAATAATTCTACCATTGAATAATTTTCTTATTTAATGGCATTTTAGTACAAAAAATAAGCTGTACTGCTTTAAAATAAACTCTTTTAATGTTCTGCACATTTCCTTTATTCCAACAAAAGAAAGAAAATTTCCATGAATGTAAATTATTCAGAAGACTCAGTGTTGCTTTATGATAAAGGAATTCAGAGTGTTAAAGGTATAAAGAACTGCTTGTCCATAACCCCAAACCACCCAAGTGTCATTGCTTTTTATAGTCTAATTCTCTATTTGGCTATCAATTATTTTTACCTGTTAGAGAAAGATTTGCTTTTAATGAATACCTATACTTGTATAAATGAAATATATCCAAATATCATATTTTGTCAAGATTATAACTAAAATTTAAAAATAAGTTCTAAGTGAAAATACAGTGAGCGTTCTTTGATTTTCTTTTTAAAGCAAGATTTGAGGCACATATTAAATTAGAGACACTGAAAAGAATGATTTTTCTTTCTTTTATACACTTATTATCTCCTGATTAACAGTGGCAGGGAAGTCACACTCATACTTTACTCAGGTAAATAAATCTATTTTATCCATTCAGAAAGGGTAGAATAAAAATGCTTGAAACTCTAGGAAGGCATATCTTTTCAATTTGCTACTGGGGAACTGTCCTTATGTTATACTGCAACATTCATGCACTGTCAGCTGTGCCAAGGCTACTAAATGCATGGCCCAGGACACTGACAGGTAGCTTGCTATTGTGATCATTTTTCTGGGGCTTTCCTTTTTTTTCCCTACTTATTTGCTTTCTAGCAAGCAACTATTCCTAACAAGAAAAAAATATACACTTAAAATATCCATGGTATTCACATTTTCTGTATAGAACTTCACTGCAGATAGTATAAGGTAGGCTTCATAGGATATCGATTAGGTTACTTTCCTGGCCTATTACTGACTTAGTCTATAGGGGCAGTGATATCCCTGGACATATGAACATTGAAGAGGAGAGTTAACCAACTACCCTTCTCTTACTATAGCAGCCTGTTCAACCCTGATTCTCTGGGGATCAGATAATTTTCGAGGCCTCAAGCCACACAGTGTGCTTCTTTGGGTGGACTTCTAAAATGAGTAGGCAATCTCATTTTATCACGATTTCAATGAGTATACTCATTCCATTTTCACTCCTGCTGTGATAGCCTTTGCACACTTCACAGTTACATTTGAGAAAAGATATCAAACCCTATTTTGGATAATGAAAGATCTTTTTTTCCACTTTATGCCCTTGCTACTATTAACAGCTTTTCTCAGGGCTAAATGATCCAACTAATTGTAAGATTAATTTCTCACTATACATGATACTGTGTAATATAAACTCAATATTTCTTGCGTTGTAGTAGCTAATACCCTGACCAGTAGAATCTAGACAGATAGATACACAGATAGACAGACACATACATACCTACATACATACACACATATATACTAGATTCATACATACATATATACATAAAAATAGATTGAGTAGAAAATGGAAAGTAGAGTGGAACTTTCTTATTTTAATTTCTAAAATGTAGTCTAATTAGCACTATAGAAAACGTTAAGAAGGTTTATTCCTGATAGTTTCCTTGTGATTATAACAAAATAGCAATTCAGAGCATTTATTTATTATAGTAAGTAATTAAAGCAACTAAAATACTTTGCAAATATCAGCTGCTTTAAATGCTAATATTTTCATAGGAGAAATAAATAAATAGATATTTTGAAAGAATGTTAAATTGACAAATATAAAATTTTATTTCCTTACTCTACAAGACTTTTCTGTTTTTAAAGATAAAATATAATGTCCTTGCCTAGAATCCTGAGAAGTGAATGCACATTGAGAATAGAGAGCAAGTAGGAGGGTATATTAAAAGGCAGAAAGATGATCTTAGTTCTCAAGCCAATTGACAATAAGCTAACTTAGTTTTAACATTGCTATGACTATTAGCAATCCTTTGTTGGAACATAAGCTAATTTTATATAATCAGTTGCAAGTTTATTGAGGGGAAAAAATAAGTTTTGTATGCTCAGGATAAAGAAAAATATGTAATGCATTTCTTTTGATTGATGAGCAATCAGATATTTTTTAAAAGTCACTGGCTATTGTGTTCCTCATAATTGCTAAAATGGACTCAGACAGGACAAAAAAATAACCAATGGCCTATTTGGTCATTTATAATTGAAATGTTTTGCTAAAGGAAAAATGAATTAGGCTGGTTTTTATTCTTATTCAATGTCAGATATATAGTGCAATTCCAAAATCTAATTCCATATTTACTATTATTACTCATCGTTTAATTCAATTCATTAAGATTTATGACTATCTAATCATGCTCCCAACTCTGTTAGCATTATGAAAAGAGTATAGATAAAATAATTTAATCTTACTTTTGTATCTATATTATGCTCAACTATTATTTTTTAAATTCTCTAAACTCTAAAAGTTTCTAAAGACAAATTCAATACCTTTTTTTAAGCACAGTTGATGTCAGATATAAGAGCCTACAGGAGCACATATGTTCTTTATGTCTGTTCACTTTTTGAAACACAGGCACTTCTGGGTCTCCATTATTGCTCATTGAATCTCTACCCCTTATATTACACAGTGAATATGGACTAAGTTAGGCTGAAGAAATAATGGGAGTTGAATTTTTTTTTAATCAGAATATTAGGTTGAAGACAAATTAATCGTTCTAAGTGTCATGCTAAGGGGTTTGGGTTCCACTTCATTCACAAGAGTTATACCTTCAAAATATTTTGTTCTATGTGATAAAACAGTAAAAACAAACAAACAAAACAAGAATAGACCAATTATGATTTATGTATTGTCAGGGATCTCCAGAGAAACAGTCTTGGTTAAGCCCAAAATCTGATCGGGTGGCAGGCTGGAAACTCAGAAAACAGTTGAAGTCCAAAGTCAGTCTGCTGTAGAACTATGAAGAACCAATGTTGAAAATGAAATATGAAGGCTGTCTGATAGCAGAATTCCCTCTTGATAAGGAGAAGATAGCATTTTATTTTATCAAGGCCTTCGACTGATTAGATAAAACTCACCTATGTTATGAAAGACAATCTGCTTTACTCAAATGTGAATTTCATCAGTAACACCCTCACAAATAATATATGATCAAATACCTGGGAACCATAGCCCAGACAAGGCAACACATACAATTAATTATCACAGTGCATCATTCAGAGACTTGTAGTATTAAGAGTTTAATGTTTTTTTCTTTAACTTTTTACCATTGTTATTTAACTTGTTCTTAAAGGCAAACTTTCTATCACTAAAATTAAAATGCAATCCAGTGTCATCTGCCATGAAAATGATAAACCTACAATAATACAATGCAAATAAAATAATATTTTCTGTAGTCTAATAAAAGTTCTAAAAATGAAGTCTTCTCCAAATCTATTAAAAAAAACTAGATAAATTAGAAAAAATTAAAGAGGCACTAAAAGATATCCTGGCACAAAGGTCAGACTTTCTCTTTCATTAAATCAATTCAATTTTTCATTAGAATTGAAAGTAATTAACTAAAGTACTTCAGATAATGGTGGAAAGAGGAGGCAGGGTGATTAAAATACAAGTAAAAAACTGGACAACATTGCCAATAACAACCATTTAGATGCACTGAAAATCAATTAGAGTTAAACAAAACAAAACAAAATAAAACAAAAAATACAAAGCATTTGTTCTTTAAAATCTGCTGAACTGTTAGGAAACTACAGGCCAAATCTATGGCCTTTTTGTCTAAACTCTTAACCACCTCTGTTCTTGGTCACTGGAAACCACAGCTTTACTGGCTTTAGATTTGGGGCAAGCTAGTAGCTTTACTGTTACAGGTTGCAGACTTCATTTGGCATGGAGCAGATTAAGTCCATGCCTTTGGCAACTAAAATCAGCAGACTCAGTTTGGAAGACATATGGAAAACCCACAAATATGCTAGTCTATATTATGGTCTCAGTTCTGAAAGGGCCATAGACAAAGCAAATTATTAATGGTGAAATCCTGTAAGTGACAGAACCATAGAAGAGTTGAAAAAAGCTCTAAATTCATATATGGCTGATGAATAAACTGTACATGCATGGGGTGAAATAGAACCAAGAAATATTTAAAATCTCAGGGATATTAAAAACTTGCTGAGAATTTAAATACATTTCTTTACCCATATGGGGCTAGCTCAGTAGAAGGCAGAGCCTACAAAAAAAAAAAAAAAAAAGATTAATTTGTCTTCAAGCTAATATTCTGATTTTTAAAAAAAAATTCAACTCTCATTATTTCTTTAGCCTAATTTAGTCCACTTAGCGAGGTGTCTAAACACAAACTCCTCACAAATCACTGTCTGACTACATACACACACAGGAAAAATAATGTAATAAGATGGGAAAAAAATAAAATGAAAAAAATCGACTGCACAGTAGACAAAGTTTAAGTACAAGCAAGTTACCAAAACAACAATAATCTTTAGAAAAATAAAACAGAATACAGAATTATTGTAATATATTAACTACAATGTCTAATTTCAACTAAAAACTATCAAGCATAATTTTTTTTAAAGTGTGACAAAATAATAGCTAAATAGAAAAAATAGTAGCCAGTAAAAACTAACTCTAAGGAGCCCAGATATTTAATTTATCAGACAATAATTTTAAAGTTTCTATAATAAATATATTCAAGGTAAAAAGAAGAACATATATTCAAAGAACTAAATAGAAGTGTGCTTCTCAAGTAAGAAATGGATATTGCATAAAAGAAACAAAAGGGAAAGTTACAATGAGAAGTAACTTTTCTTAGGGTCTATATAATATAAGTATTTGGAGATATTTACCTGATTTAGTTTTAGTTTCTCTGAACAAGAATTATCCCATCATGTGCCTAAAGGCACAGTTTAGGGATGCAGAAGTTCCCAGACAAGTCAAAAATGTCTGTCTCACAAACTCTAGACTTTCAATTGGTCTACTTTATAGTCACGCAGGTCAACTTCCTTCTTTGATATACCTGGTAAACTTAAGTTCTGAGACTAATGAGAGGTCTTAAAGATAAAACTACTTACTTCTCAGTAGTCCCATTAACAAATGTTTTAAATTGAAGTTTGCTATTTTCTAATAAATCATTTACACTACTTTCTCCATTTTCTTTTATTTTCCAAAGACTTTTTCCTTACAATTTATTGACTTATGATGTCTTTTGCATAGGTGACTTAAGCTGCATTCTCAGTTTGTGGAAAAAGTTTAAAACATATCAGCATGAGATATTTATGGGTTTTCATAGATGTGTGGCCCATATAGCATCTACAGAAAGTTTTTCAGTGGCAATATATACCATGAGTATCCCCAAAGCTTAGGCAGTAAATTCCACAGAGCCTGTACATAGTAAGTATATGTGCAAAAAAGTATAACTATGATTTTATTACTTGCTGTCACTATCCAATTTCATAGCTTTCTTTCTCATATAATTCTTAAAACAGGATTCAAAATCTGACAGACACTTAGTTTAATTTTGTAATATATATATAAATATATACATTTTCTATTATTTATAAAATGTATGCTGAAAAATCTATTAGTTAATTGAAATTGTCTGTTTATCTATTTGTCAATATGCCTTGAGGGAAAGAAAGGGAGAAAAACAAATTAATATTTAACAGAATTGACTTTAAATACAAGATTACTATATGGGCAGTTTATATTTTTATGCTTTATATTTTTCAACTTTTCAAATTTATACAGTAAATACATATTTTATATTCAGAAAATAATTTATTATTTATTTTTAAACTACACTTTAGCACATATAGGACTGCCATGCCACAGAGATGAAAAGTATTAATTACTGCTGTTTTAGGATATAACTTAACAAATTTTGAAAGATTAACCTTCATAATTTACCAAATATTTACTTTAGTAAATAAAAAACCCTGTAAAAAATTAATCACTCAGAGAAGCTGACAGCAATACAATCACAGGAGTGGACATTAACATCCACTTACATTAATGGATGGGTTACCCAGAAAGGAAGAAAAACTGGCCTTAAATGATATAACATATCAGATAGACTTAATAAATATATAAAACATTTTATCTAAAAGCAGCAGAACACACATTCTTCTCAAGTAAACATGGAATATCTTCCAGGATTAAATGTCAGGCTGCAGAACAAGTCTCTATAAGTTCAATAATATTGAAATCATATCAAGTATCTTTTTGACCACAATAATAAGAACTGGAAATCGATTATAGAAAGAAAACTAGAAAAATCACACCTATGTGGAGATAAAACAACATGCTACTGAACACACACTGGGTCATTCAAGAAATCAAGGAAACTAAAAATAACCTACAGACAAATTAAAACAGAAATAAAGCATACCACAATCTCTGAAATGCAGCAAAGCAGAACAAAAAGAAAAGTTCACATCAATACATGCCTACCTCAAAAAACAAGCAAAAAAATCTCAAATAAGCTACCTTTATAACTAAAGCAACTAGAAAGACGGAGCAAATAAAACTCAATGTTAGTAGAAGTAATAAAATAATAAAGAGCAGAATGGAAATACATAAAATAGAGACTACAATAATAGTATAAAAGATCAATGAGACTGAGAGCTGGTTCTGTGAAAAAATAAACAAAACTGACAAATCTTTAGGCAAGTTCATCAAGTAAAAAAAAAGAAATCCAAATATAATCAGAAATAAAAGAGAAAAGTAACAACTGCTACCATATAATGGACAACCAATGGATAAATTCCTAGAAACATACAATCTTCCAATACTAAACCATAGGAAAGAAAATCTGAGTAGAAAAATTACTAGTAAAGACACTGAATCTGTCAAAAACCTGCCGACAAAAAAAGCCTCAGATCAGATCTCTTCATGAATGAATTCTACCAAACGTTTAAAGATTTCATATCTGTTGTTTTCAAGCTCTTTAAAAAATTTGGAGAAGGGAACACTTTCTAACTCATTTTACTAGGCTAGTATTACCTAATACCAAAACCAAACAGGAACACAATAACAACAAAAATTATAGGCCGATATCCTTGATGAGTATGTATGCAAAATTCCTCAACAAGTATTAGCAGACTAAATTCAACAACATATTAAAAGGATCATACACCAAGATCAAGTGGGATGGAAGGATGGTTCAATATCCACAAATCAATCAATTTAATACACATTAACAAAATGAAAGATAAAAATTAAATGACCAACTCAATAGATTGCAGAAACAGAATTTGACAAAATTCATCATTTATTTATGACAAAAATCAACAAAATAGCATAAAGATTATGTATCTGAACATAATAAAGACATATATGATGAACCCACAGCTAATATGCTAAATAGTAAAGAGCTGAAACTTTTTTTCTAAGATCAGAAATAAAACAGGATGTCTACTTCCATTTTTATTCAACATAGTATTGAATGTTCTAATCTGAGCAATTAGGCAAGAAAAAAAATGAAGGGCATCCAAATTGAAAAGGAAGTAGTAATGATGTCACTATTTACAGATGACATGATATTATACATAGAAAACCCTAAGGATTACCAAAAAAAAATTGTTAAAACTAATAAATGAATTCAGTAATGTAGAAAAACACAAAATTAATATATAAAAATTTGTTGGGTTTGTGTATATTAACAATAAACTATAAAAAAAAAGAGATTAAGAAAACGATCCCACTTATAATTCTGTTAAAGAGAATAAAGTACCTAGGAAAAATTTAACTAAGAAGGCAACAGATCTATACACTGAATACTGTAACACATTGTTAAATAAATTGAAGATGACACAAATAAATGGGAAGATACATACTCTGAATTAGAATAATTAATACTGTTAAAATGTACATACTACCCAAAGCAATATGCAGAATCAATGCAATTCCTAGCAAAATTCCAATGTTTTTTTTTCCCCCCACAGAACTAGAACAAATCTTCTAAAATCCATATGAAACTACAAAGACTCTGAATAGTCAAAGCAATTCTGATGGAAAAATAAACAAATAAAGGTATTACACTCCCTGATTTCAAACTATCCACCAAGCTATGATGTCAGTATGCTATTGGCAGAAAAACACACAGACTAATGGAACAGAATTGAGAGCTGAGAAACAAAACCACACGTGTATAGACAACTAATTTAAGATAAAGAAGCCAATGACATGCAACAAAGAAAGGAAAGTCAGCTTGACAAATGTTACTGGGAAAATTGTACAGCTCTATGCAAAAAAATAAGACTGTATCAATATCATACACTACATATAATAATTTACTCAAAATAGATTCAAGCCTTGAATGTAAGACATGAAACCATAAAATTTATAGAAGAACATAGGCAGTAAACTCCTATGACATCAGACAAAATGTTAGGATCTGACTCCAAAGGCAAGGGCAAAAGCAAGATGATACAAATTTCACTACATCAAACTAAAGCTTCTGCAGTGAAGACTATCTAAAAAAGTGAAAGAAAATTTTGGAAAATCATATATCTGATAAGGAGTTAATATAACACACACACACACACACACACACAAATCATACAACTCAAAAAGAAATATAGTTTGATTACAAAATGGTCAGAGGATATGAATAGATACTTTATCCAAAGAAGAGATAGAGATGCCCAACAGGTACTTGGAAAGGTGTTCACTAATCATCAGGGAACTGTAAATTGAAACCATACTGAGATATCACCTCACACATGTCAGAATGGCTATTTTCAAAAAGACAAGAAATGACAAATGTTGATGAGGATGGAGAGAAAAGGGATTCCTCATGCACTGTTGGTGGGAATGTAAATTAGGACAGACACTATAGAAAATAGTACAAAGGTTCCTCAAAAAAATTTAAAATAGATACAATATGATCCATTAATTCTACTACTAGTTACTTATATGAAGAAAACAAAAATACTAATTCAAAAATCTATATGTACTCCTACTTATGTTGATGAAAGTATTATTCACAATAGCCAAGGTATGAAAACAACCTGAGTGTCTAATAATGGATGACTAGATAAGGAAGATCTGCAACCATCTGCAACAACATGGATAGTCATGGAAGTTATTATGCTAAGTAAAGGAAGTCAGAGAAAGACACATACCACATGATTTCATTTATATGTGAAATATAAAAAAAAAAAAAAGAAACAAAACCAAACTCAGAGAACAAACTGGTGGTGGATAGAGAGATAGAGGGCAAAATAGGTGAAAGGAATCAAGAAGTACAAACTTCTAGATATAAATAAATCATTGGGATATAGTGTACAGCACAGAGAATAAAGTCAATAATAGTGTATTAACTTTATATGGTGGAAAGATCATAATTAGACCTACTGTGGTGATCATTTCACAATGTATATAAATGTCAAATATTTATGTTGTATACCTGAAACTAATATAATATTGTATATCAAGTATAGTTCAATTAAAAAAAAAAAAGAATTGATCACCCGTCTCTCAATTCAAGATGAGAGAATGTAATGCTAAATAATGAGCAAAAGGGCTGCTTTCATTCATTCTACAAAAAAGTATGGCTTATAAAATAAAACTATATTAGAAATAATTTTTATTGTTAAATTTATGGGATACTATGAATGAGTGACATTGAAAAATGGGGAAATTTTTTTGTTGTTGCCTGAATGTTTTAACATGTGTTATTCAAATTTATTATGGAGAATGATGGAAAAGAAACTTGTACCAGCATTAATAAAATAAATGTCATTACTCAAACTTATTATAGTCTTTATAACTAATCTCTGGAAATCAATTACTTCTTTATATCTGTTACTGAATGGTCATTTAGCACTGCCCTCATTTTTAAACATTTTGCACAGATATAGTCACCACAACAGGGTCAAATACAGTGATTCTATGAATCAAGTAGAAGAATCAGTGATGAGCACTTAATTTACATAATTGAAAATACAACTGTTGTTTTTTTTTTTTCAAAATGAAAATCAATTTTGTTTCTATTTTTAAATCCATGAAATCTAAGAACAGGAGTCACAATAAAATAATAAAATTGCATCTCCAGATTTAAAACCAAAATAATGGCAAATTCACACTTTAATACTAATTGTGTTATTTATGTTTCTATAAGGCAAAATTTCCATTAGGTTAATACAGTTAAAGCATTAGAACTGTACCTATTTACTGGAAAGCATTCAATAAAAATATCTATTTCTACTAGTTCCTATCACCTTGTTATTGTTATTTTTTTGTTTGCCAAATATAATAGGATTTTCTTCATTGTATCCTGAAAGCTAAAACGAATTAAGTATTATTAATTCCACCATGATAAAAGACAATGAGATGGTGTGTAATAAAAAATTTGGCTGGACTTTGTCCCAGGTTCCTTGGAGTTAACTACTAAACCTTTGGAATTTTCCAGGTGATAAAAATGTCTGTTAGTTATAGCAGGACCCTAAGACCCCAGCTGATAACTTAAGCTAATGAAGTTAGTCATGATCAGGGTTGGTTATCCATAAAGACCAGCCATGTGATTACAGGTTTGGGAATTTGAGTCCTATGATATCAGCCTAATCTTGGAGGTGAAAAGGGGAACTGAGATTAACCCAAACCACATGACAAATGAGTTAATCAATCATGCCTACATACTGAAGTCTCAATAAAATCTCTGGACATGAATACTTGGATGAACTTCCTTGGCTGAAAATAATCTGCATATTGTCACCCATCTATGTGTCAGGAGGGTAACACATCCCTAAAAATAATGGGAGCTTAATTTTGGGGACCTTCCTAGACCTCTTCATTAGTATCCTTTTGCTAAAATAAAACTGTAATTGTAAGTATAGCACTTTCATGAATTTTGTCATTAACAAACCTGAGGGGTTAAAAGAAATCTCCTAATTTGTAGACAGCTGGTGAGCAGTGAACATTTCCTGGAGACCTCCAAAGTTGTGGCTGATACCTGAAGTAAGGAGAGTCTTTGGAGGACTGTGTCCTTAACTTGTAAAGTTTGGCCCAACTCTTTGTAATTGATGTCAGAAGTCATTGCAGATGGAGATTTGACACCTGTTTGAGACATCAGAAACTACAACTCTCCCAAATTCTTTTACCAAATTAGTCTTTAGTTTTCTCATTTGATATTGAATAACTATCTACTTTCTTTAGTGGGTATGATTGCCTAATCTGATTTACCAATAGTGACAATCTTTATTCTAGAGAAGATCTGAGAGAAAACCATGTCTATCTGTTTTTTTAAGGTGTTCCATATCAGTATTTCCTTAGATATCCTTAAGAAATGATGACTTAAAAATTAGTCTTCCTCTAATCCAGTATTTCTCATCTTTTCTCAACTACAAGTCAGTATTAATATAACAAAAATGAATGGTAGGTAGAGTTGAGATATTAAAAGGGAACAGGAGAAAAAAATAAATGAGATAAATATTTTTGCATGACTATTAAATTATCTCTGAAGAAAATTTTAAAAGCCTCAAAATTGTTTAAGACAATGCAACAGCATCTAAAAATTGTATTGCTTTTTAATGATTATATTTTTAATAGCATTTATTTTGATATTTAAATTCAAATGTAAGCTCAATCTTAATGTCCTATCACTATACAATATCTCTGTCTTTAAAAAGCATTGGTAGATAAAGATGCTTATCCTGGGTGATGGTTATAATTCACCATAATAGAATGAAAATTCAAGGCTTGATTATATCTCATATAAGTTGGGATCAAATCCAGACTATGTCTAATTATGTTTGGCTTTCTTTAAAGGCAAACTCTGAGACACTGCTAACTTTTATAACAACAATGTGGAATTTAAAAAAAACAAAAATATGGTACAAAAAGTGTCATTTGCATGTTAATGAAAGACATATTGCTCTTCTTTTCCCAATGAAATACAACTCAAACAATAGAAAGATGTTCAATTTGAAAGCAGAAATGAAATTAACAATTTCATCTCTGATGTCAAAGCCATATAAATTTGCTTTTAGTAGGCAGAAAAATAGAATTGCGTTGGTTTATTTTTCAAAAGATCATTCTGAAATTTTTCAGTTATCTACCCAAAGAAGCTTCTGAATTCTATATATTCATCATGCCATCAAGTAATATATTAAAACACTATTAAAATAAAATTATAGAAATCTATGCTCTCATTCTATCATTTGATAAAACTTCCAATGTATTTTAGGTGACTACTGAATTTGTTTTGTTTTGAATTTCTTCTGTTTTGTCAATTTCCACATAATTTGGAAATTTCATACTTATTTAGTCTGCTTGGGCTGCCATAGCAACATACCACAGACTAGATGACCCTAACAATAGAAATTAATTTTCTCACAGTTCTAAAGGCTAGGAGTGCCAGATCAAGGTGCCATCAGGGCTGGTTTCTAGTACAAGCTTGCTTTATGGCTTGCAGACAACCACCTTATTTTCATGTTTCTACATGAACTCTCTTCTGCTGTATGTGAGCGGACAAAGATAACTGAATGGTCTTTCTTCTTTTTATAAGGATTCCAATCTGGTCATACTTGGCTGCGCACTTATGACCTCAGTCAATCTCAACTGCCTTCTCACAGGCATAAACTATCTCCTATATCCATCAAGGTATGAATTCTGGGGTGATACAATTCAGCCCAAGATACTGCACAATTAAATGACTTAACTGTTTACTAATTACAAGACATATATAAGAGACATTAGAACTAGAACTGAGTAAGTTGTCTGCATGTAGATGAATTCTGGGAAAGAGTATTCAAAGTCATTTTGAAATTTAAAGTACTATAAATGTAAATGTTATTTTTATGCATAATATAAAGACTTGAATTTCTACTACACGCATATCCCTGAGAGAGAGCATGCATACTACTTCCATTTCCAACAGTGATTAAATAATGCTCATCTATAATATTTATGTAATTTGAGCTATACCACAAGACAGAGAGAATTAAAGACAGAATCACGGTTACCTGACTCATTACTTTTAATAAGAATGATCTGCAATGGTGTCACCAACTTTCAACAAAGTAGGCTTGTAGAATTTAATGAAATTCAAATTAATTGGAACAGTTGAAAAAAAGATGGTGAATAACCAATCTTATTAATAACACTGTTAATGATGTTGGAGAATATGCTTATCCCATTAATGACAGTTCACCCCTCTTAAATATGAAATTTAAGAGAATTTTCAACAGTCTCTTTTCTTAGATTTGTAGTGAATATCTTAGAAGGATTAAAAGTAGGGGTGGGGTGTAACCCAGCCTTAATTCTTTTTAAATAATGCATGGATAATAAATATGATGTCCCAAATTAGAAGTCAGTATTGAATAAGAACTATGTAAACAAAATAAGGTGTCAATTCAATTTTTTTCCTTTTCTTTATATCATTTAGAAGGTTATCGCTTAAGTCCACATGTTAATGAATGAATTTAAAAACCATTTGCATTTTATATAATAAAATATAGAAACCAGAGATGGAATGCTTTGGTTTTCATTCTTCTCCACAAGAGGCTATTATAACTCATAAATCTAGCACTTCCATAAAAATACTTTGTGGAAAATATAAAATGAAAATTGGATTACCATTTATTTTCAGCAAAGCCTAGAAATTGAACAGATGGCAGACTTACCACCACTGTGATTCTGATAGCTGCGCTGACTTTCAGTAATTTAAGACAAAGGATAGCACAGTTTAAAAGAGGTTTTACCACACAGAAAAATTCTTGTACAACATGTGTATGGTGATATACTTTTCAGGAAATCAAGAGCTATGACCACAAAAGTCAATGTCCCATCATTTGGAAATTCTTACAATATGTACAAAATGTTTGGATCACCAATGGCACATTTGGCTCATGAAGTGGCAAATTAGGCTTTGGATCTTTCTACTTCTGTTTCTTGGCCCCAAAGCCTACTCTTAGATAATTGCTTTGGATTTTTTTTCCACCTGAAATCATTTAAATCAGCATCTTGATGTACTAAGGAGTTATCTCCTTAATATCCATACCCTGGTGTCTATATTCTATATTGTATAGGCCCCATACTTTTAATATTTCTACTCTAGCAAAGCTAGCTGCTGGTACTATAATCTATTTTACTGACACAGACACATTGCTTCTGGAGTAATCAAACTGTAACATTGGGACCTGACTCTCCTAAAATGTGCCATTTTATATATCTGCTTGCTACAGACAGGGTTTTTAGAAATTAATATTTTTCATTGTTTTATGGGTAGAGCATTAAGAATTTTTTCAAATTTTTCAATTAATTTATTCATTTTCAATTCTTTATTGTTAACACATATTTGACCCCTTTTACTGCTGACAGAAGTGTTTATGGAAGAAAAGGTCAAATCCATATCAAAAGTTAGTGTCTATACCAGTAAGAACCTGCTACCTCCTTTACAATTCAAGGTATTTGATGTAATAAATTGCCTTTAAGTGTTTAGCTATTACCTATTGAGACTGGTGACACACTGGGGACTCAAGGTAGTTTTCTACAGTTGGTAGGGTGGACATTAAGCAGTGGCAAGAAACAATTTAGCCTCAAAGAGGGGAAGCCCATGTTGTTTAGCTCAAGCATAATTTATTCATTCTCACTGCCATGGAGACTTTGTAGATGAGCTAACTGAGCAAGAACCCAGGTGTCAAAAGAGGCTAAGTGAAACAAACAGTGTATTTCATCTTATTCACTGCATTTTGAGATTCTACTCAGTAAGGAGTGCCATCTAGAGATGGGTCATATGGGGCAGAGATAGTCTATATTTTATGCACATTGTGAAAGATTCATCCACATGCCTCTCCTTCAAACTTCTTTGCCATCTTCTAATCATGTACTTTACATGTTTTTTTTTCTTTACCACTTAGTCAAACTATGAGCCACTGCCATACAAACCTATATTTCTGACCATCTTTTCTTCAAAGGCTAATGGACAATAATATACATAAGTTAAATGTCTGTCCACATCAAAGATTTCCTTTTACCCTCTTTCAGTGCCATCACAAATTGCTGTGGTAATGAGAAAATAATGTCCTTCCAATTTGTGTCAGAATACCATGCAGGACCACGTATAAACCATGTCCCAATATTTTCTTCAACAGTGCTATAGTTGTAGGAAACTCAGTATATGGGAATTAAGTACATAGCTGTGGGTTAAGAGAAAAAGTCAGTGTGGTAGGAACAGTGCTTTAGAACTCTGGTTCATGAAATTTATAGTGTCTTCATTATTTGTCTAAATACAATTTAATAAGTACAGTTCTCATTTAGGGTCTGTGACAGTGCACATCATATTTTTATGGCTTGGAAGACTAAATAACATCAGGTATATCATGTGACATCTGGAATGCAGAGTACTTGATGTTTCCCTGAGAAGTATTCAGTCTGCATGAGGGCACAGGGACAAATTCTCAAAAGACAAATAGTATCTGGAAATATGGCTTTCCTAAAATGACTTAGAGGTTGGCATTGTGATTATACTCTGATGCTAGTTAAAGGGTCCATAAATCATCCCTGTCTGCTACAAACACTTAGTGCCATTGGATTTACTATATCACAAGGCCCAAAGAACAGACAATCTTGTACGTAGACTGGATCTGCTGCAGAACATTGGTTTGCTTTGAGCCTCCTTTAAACTGGCATTCTAACATATAACTTGCAACAGAACACAAATGGGTAAACATTGCCTCCAAAACAAAAAAGAAGAACATGGTACTGAACGTTGTATATGTCTGTGTACATGTAGGATATGTGGTAGTAAAACATGTATTGACTTTTCTCTCTTTTAAGGGAATGTTCTGACAAGCCCTAGACCACAGCAATGTAAAAATTCACAGAGAGTAACCTAGAAATTCTCAGGATTCTTCTTCAAGAGGGCATAGCTTTCCTTCACTAAGTGACTCTAGATATGTGAACTACTTGTTGTCTGGGAAACAACTTATGCCAGATCTAGAGTCTTACTAACTATATGGGCCATGTAACATTTTACCAGTTGCATATTTCATTACTATGATCAACTACCATCAACAATCTTCGCACATTAAAACACATACTGTTCCAGAATTATTTTTATGAGAGTACCTATGCTTATCTCTGCCTCTGCCAGTCCAAGATCTCATCATTCCATTTTGAAACTGGAGGACTGATTTAATGGCCACATCTCCTACCCTCACATACGCAAATGACAGTCACCACAATGTTACTGGTGCTCCTTTCACTAATACATTTCATAATGTCAGATTGAAGTTATAGAGTCTAGACACTCTTGGGCTATATATTTGGGGTGGTAAAGGTTACATAAGTAAATTCAGTTAGCCATACTTATATCTTTAAATCATCTTTATGATATTAGAGAATCTGTTATCTTAGCCTTATTTAATATAGGACTGTTTTTTGATCTATGCTTATACTAGTCAAATGAGCTACTCTAATAAGCACATTATTTATGGACTTGGGTAAAACCACCAATATCAAAAAATTTAGTCTGATCCAATGTGATACTTTCTCTTCCTTGGTCTAGATCAGGGGTCAGCAAACTTTTTTGCTGAAGGAGCCATTGGTAAATATTTTAGGCTTCATGACCATAAGGTTTCTGTTGGAATCCCACAATTCTGCCATTATAGCACAAAAGCAGCCACTGCCTCACACACATAAATGAATATATGGCTACATTCCAATAAAACTTTATTTATAAACAGATGGGTCTACATAACTTAGTTTTCTGACCCCTAGTCTAGAACCCTAAAAAATTATTAATATATTTACCAGCTTTCTGCTGAAATAAAGTAGCATTTAAAAATATTATGACTTATCTCTGAACTCTTCCTGGTTCAGACTCTCTATTTGTCTCCCTAAACCAAGCATGATGAACTATAATCCTAATTTTGAGCCTGGGTCAGTAAGAGAAAGCAAGGAAAAGTGATGATGCAAAAGTGTATCTCTCTGAAAGGTGTCTTTACCTATCATTATAGGTCTTAAATAATCAAAGACAATTTCCTTAAATAGGGGACAACCTGTGTTTCCTAACTGTGCAGGTTCAAGGAGATTCAGGTGTTTAAGTTTCAGAGATTTATCTGAGTCTTTATGTATGCCCTCATTATAATTTTAAGGATCTCATTATTTTCCTGATCAATTTCCTAATCTTCAATAAGAGCAAAAAACTTATGAATTAATTTACATTTTAATTCTTTCTCATACAAAATAATAATTTGGATTCAAATTTTAACTGAAACAATCTTACAATGAGTTAAGATATACTTGTAGCATAATCATAGGTTAGTGGTCTTCATTCTTTGACCTGTGCTAAAATTTTAAAGCCTATGCATGTTCTTTTTTTTCCCCTAAACTTATCAGAAATTGCTAGCAAGCCTGAGTCTTTGGAAACTATCTTTTCCACCAAAAAAGTCAACTGCAGCAACCAACTGGTATCTCAAAGCTGTATCTTCAATTGGCACCCCAGCCCAAGCTAAAATAAATAATGAATTAAATAACTTATTTTACTGCAAACATTTGCATTATTCCATTTTTCTCTGACAATAAGGCTGTTATCATGTTCAAGCCTAGTCAGAAAACCCACCCCAGATTGCCATCTTCAAAGACCAATTTCTTGGTAATACTTCCTATAGCAAATGAAGCATCAGAGTTAACTTAAGAAAATAAAAAGATTTCTAAACATTCCACAGAAAGATTTAGTGCTAGAAATATGCTATATATAACTGAAAGAATAAAAGAAAAAAAAAAGGGTAGTTCATGAAGAGCATGTAAGAAGATAAATGAAACTTACAGAAGAGGAGGTCATTTCAACCCCTGGACTTGAAACAAGTCTGAACTAACTGCAGTGTAACTGAAGTTACTGCATGGTCAGTGATGGAACTACTTGAGAGGTGCTGAGCAGCAAGTGTATAAATCCTGAGATGGGACTGACATTTCAGAAACAAAATAGACTCTTTTTCTTTCTGAAATGTCTCACTTTAACAAACCTCATAGGACACATGAGCTGTCAATGAATTGGGGTAATTAGTCTGCAAGCTTCCAGTCCCTACAATACTGAACAGAGAACAATTAAATAAAAGAAAGGCTCTAGCCAAATTTTATTTGTGTGTGTGTGTGTGTGTGTGTGTGTGTGTGTGTGTGTGTGTGTGTGTGTGTGACAAATAGGCAGATAGCCATGTAACTAGAATCATCTAGATGTCAGAATTGCATATATGTCTTAGTGGGACAATAGGTTAAGTTTCCTGGAAGGCCAATTGATCATCATTCAGATGTTCTGCCTTAGGCAAATGTGACATGATAGTAATGTTTTGTGATGAAGAGAATCATATATCATGATAAGCAATGTCCAATAACCTTGTTGTCCCCAAAAGAAAATTATCCAGAAGAACTGAATTTAAAGAGCTTAGAATGTTGGTTTAAACAAAGACTTGGAAAAGTGAAAGAGACTCTCCAGAGTAACAAGTCATGAATTCTTTATATTTTAAAATCTGTGATAGAGAAATCCTTTTGAATATAACAATATTGTACTATGAATAAAGGTAAGTATGTAAAAACTCCAGTCAGTTTAGAACTTTATTTCTACTAAGCTTTGAGATGTGTATAGTGGGGAAGACATCTTATAATGCCTTAATTAGACTCTATCTGTTTGAATCAAGTTTTTCATGTTACAAACCACTTATAGGTGAGCACAGCTGTCTCTCCCCTCAAAGGAACATTGTGATGATATTGCTATTGACTACACCATTAAATTCCCATACAGAAGGAAAAGTAGGGATAAGAACATTTCCACACAATAAAATGGTGATGAGAAAGTTTTAAAATACAGCAGTGATACTAAATTCCAATCTGTTCTCTGGGTGAGAATTGCTTGTAGAACATCATTACCTGAGTTGAGGTTTATCTGACAAAGTATTACATCTAAAAAGTTAATTCTAACATGTTAAGCTCTGTAAAAAAGAGTAAAGATCCACAAGATTAAAAATTGTATTGAGCTTTCTACTAGCCATTTACTATTTGATATTTGGAAGGACATCCTTCCTTTAATTTCACTCTGACTGCATCTTCTAGCAATGTAATTCTTATGGGTTGGAAACCATTTACATTATAAAAAAGTAAGGCAAGATTCCCTATATGCTAATATATGGTCCACAATAGAGCTTTGTTTCTACTAAGTTCTGAAATATGTGGTAAAATGAAAAATGATCGGCCGGAATCAAATAAAAAGCACAGAGTACCAAAGCAAAGTACTGGACAAGCTTTACTGGGGGTCTGTGGGCAAGGTTCAGTGGTCCCAGGGTTAGGGGCCAGAGAAGGCGCATGCAGCGGGTGAGGGAGTTGTTTTTAAAGGCTTTTTTTGGTCCTGGATGTGCTGGGCATGGTGTTCCATTGTTCTGTTCCCACAGTTAGGGTCTTTCCACGCCCAGAAGGTCCCTGGTGCAAAGTAAGGTCTCGACTGCATCAGCCGTCAGCCATCTTAGATATTAAGCCACTTCATTGTTAGCGACTTAATGGCGTCTGCAGGCGACCAAACAAAAAGCTTCTTTGAATGTTATCATTATTGGGATTGTATTTCCATATATGGAGATAGTTTTTGTGGTGATTCTTTAAAAAAATATTCGAATTCTAGAATAAAAATATCATGCATACACATCTTCAAAACAAATATTACCAGTATTAGTGTGTACTTAGGCAGGCCAAGATATTAGAAAGTGGGAATAAATGGTAACAACTTGAATAATTTGAACACCACACATAATTTTTGTTCCTTTTGTAGTTTGGTATATACCTTGCCTTGAAGCTAAAAATAAATTATTTGTTTAACTTATTAGAGTGTTAATGTGTTGTAGTGCAGGTGAGAACAGGGCTGCACAGAGCCGAATTAGAGAGAATTGTGAGCCTTTATTAGCTGCCCCAGTAACTGACTCTCTATCATGCAGAGTTAGAGGAGATCAGCCCCAAGCTTCCAGAGGTGGCAGTTTATTTAAAGTTTAAAACCATATCCTGGTGGTCTTTCAAGCAAGCAAGCAGATTACAGGAAGCAGCAGATTGTAGAAAGCAGTTGTTGGCTGCAAATATCCCAAACAAAGGCAAATGTCCTCAGGGAACTCCTAGATCAAATAGGGTGTAGCAGGCAGTTTCCCAATCTGCATCCCAGTGGTGGTCAATGCCCTCCTGGGGGCCGGAGCCTGGAGATATCACTTCTCTGTGACTGATTTACTGGAAAGTTTCTTACTTTTACAAACGGGGGATAAGGAAGATATTTGCCTACACAGATCATATTTGCCAACTTTTTTACTAACTGTTCAGCATTCTTGGCTGATTTTTTGTAGACATGTTCTTTACTGAATGACTTATAATATGGTGATAGCCAGAGTAATAAAAATAATTAATACCTTAATACAATGGTTTAAACCCTTAAGGAAAAAAAAGATCCATGAAATAGAAACTACACACAAATTTAAATGATATTTATGTTATTTTTTTTCTGTGGTCCTCAAAATTGCTAAAATGAGTATCTTTTCCCAACACCTTTTTTATACATCATGTAAAAAACAACTACATAAAATACATGGTAGTATTTTTTTTTTTCCAGGAAGATTCTAATCAGTCAAGGGTTACAACAAAATGGTATGGAAATAGAAAAGAGCTATTAGTTAACTGGCTTCTGATACTAAACTTAAATGATTCATTTAATCTTTCTGGGTTTCAGTTTTCTCATATGTAAAAAGGGATGGTCATATTTATTTCATCCACCTCACTGGGTGTACTGAGAATCAAATGATTAGCATAAGAGCTATAAAACTCCTTGAGAAAGTTCAAAGGGTAATGATAAAAGTTAGGATGATATTGCACAGTCAGGACATAATGTAGCTGTCACTGGAGATTGAGTTTTTCTGGCTCTCTTCAGTACAGAGAAGATCACAAAAGTGATTGACTCATATCTAGGAATGCAAAATAAAAACACTGGATGGAGAGAGTCCTTTAAAAAATGACCCGCCTTCTAAGAGGAGTAATATGTTTTGTATTAGTGATAAAATCTGACAAATAAAACTGGAGGTAATTAATCAGTGTCTGTTTATTACTTCAAATGCAGAGCAGAATAAACACTATAGCACTGTGTGGAGTAATTGCTAAGAATATTAAAGAAGTAAAAATGACTTGGCTCACAGTCTAACAAAAATTCAGTCAACAAATTTGAAAGAAAATATTCCCT
>PVKZ01004741.1:0-71508 GCA_004027375.1 Macroglossus sobrinus | reverse complement strand
TCCTTCCTTCCTTCCTTCCTTCCTTCCTTCCTTCCTTTCCTTCCCACCTGCCTGCCTGCCTGCCATTGCTTAAGATGAAAGCTTAAATTATCCGAGGGCTTTCTTCTTTTCTGATATAAGTAATTAAGTCTATAAATTTCCAACTAAGCACTGCTTAGCTGCACCCCATAATATTTAACATGTTGTATTTTCATTATTCAGTTCAAAATATTCTCAAAACTTCCTTGTAATTTCTTTTTTCACTCATGGGTTATTTAGAAGTACACTGTTAAATTTTCAAATATTTCGTATTATTGATTTCTATTTTTTATTGTGGTTGAAGATCATATTTCAGATTTGAATCTTTTTTAATTTATTGAGACTTGCTTTATGGCCTAATAGTCTACTCTGGAGAATATTCCATGTACATTTCAAAGAATGTGTATTCTGCAGTTGTTGAGCAGATTGTTCTATAGATGCAGGTTAAGTTGGTTGCTAGTGCTGATCAAATTTTCTATAGCCTTGCTGATTACAAAAAGGCTGGCTTTCTACTTATCCTCTCAATTAGTAAGAGTAGGGTATCGAAATCTTCAACTAGTATTGTTTAATTATCTATTTTTCCTTTCAGTTCTGTTGGTTTATTCCTCATGTGTTTTGATACATATATATAATTGTTATATATTCCTGATGCTTCGGTCTTTTAATCATTATGAAATATCCCTCTTTGTCTCAGTAATAATTTTTCAAATGTATTTTGTTGATGTTAATAGTGCTTTCAGATTACATCATTTTCCATCCTTTTACTTCTATTCTGTTTATGTTTTGAATCTTAAGTATTGTCCTATGAACAGCATATAGTTTGAATTTTGCTTTTTCAATCCTGTGACAATCTCTACCTTTTGATTGGAGTATTTAGATGATTCAAATTAAATGTATTATTGATACAGTTAGATTTATAAAACCATATTGATATGTTTCTATATGTCTTTTTTGTTTCTTTATTCCTCTTTTACTGCTTTCCTTTGTGTTAAATGTAACTTTCTAGTGTACCAGTTTAATTCCTGTTTTAAATCCTTTTTACTATATTTACTAAGTTAATGTCTTAGTAGTTTATTTAGGGGTTATAATATGCACCTTCACTTATTACTATTAGAGATTAATACGAACTCAATTCCAGTAAAATATAGAAGCTGGTCCAATATACCTTCATTGCCTCCCACCTCCTGTGTGCTGTTATTGTCATATATGTTACATCTGTATGTGCTACAAACTCGATAGTGTAGATTTATAATTTTTGCTTCATATAATTTTTTGTCTTTTGAAGATGGTACAAAATTTTTAAAAATATACTTATGGAGTAAATGTATTAACTCACACATTTACCATTTTTAGTATTCTTCATTCTTTTTGTATATTTGAATTATCTGTATCATTTACTTTTTTTTTAGCTTGAAATCTTTCCTCTAGTATTTCTTGTAAGGAAGATAGTCTAGCAATAAATTCTTTAACACTTTTTCTTTTAAATCAGTGATGTCTTCATTTTGCCTTCACTTTTTGGGGAGATAATTTTGCTAGGTATAGAACTCTTAGCTGACATCCTTTGCTTTTTCTTTCAGTACTTTAAATATGTCATTTCACTGCTTTCCTGCTTCTATTTTTTTCAAATGAGAAGTAAGACATTCATCATACTGATGCTCCCTCTATGTGCTGAATCATTTTTCTCTTGGTGCTTTCAAAATTTTCTTTTTTTCTTTAACAATCCGACTATCATGTGTCTAGATATTTATCCTACATGGGGTTAGTTGTGTTTCTTGGATGTGTATATTAAGGCTTTTCATCAAATCTGGGGAGCGTTTGGCCATTATTTCTTCAAACATTTTTCTGTCCGTTTCTCCCTCTCTTCTCATTATACATATGTCTCTGAGGCTCAGTTCATTTTTCTTCAATCTTTTTGGGTTTTTGTTTGTTTGCTTGTTTTTTTAAATTGTTTAATTTATATTGCTCTAACAAGTTTACTGACTCCTTCTTCTCTCATCTTGAATCTGTTATTGGGCCCTTGAGTGAATTTTTTAATTCAAGTATTATACCTTTCAACTCCAGAATTTCTATTTGGTTCCTTTTCATTTTAAAAAAATGATTTCTGCCTTTTATTGAGATTCTTCATTATTGTCGTACTTTCTTTAATGCTTTAAATATGGTTTCTTTCAGTTCTTGTTTGTAGCTGGTTTGCCTTCTCTCCACCGTTCAGTCTTTTTATACTTGTTTAATACATAATGTAGAGTGTATTTATCACAGACGTTTGGAAGTCTTTGTCTGCAAATCCAGTCTCTGAGGAAACTCAGTTTCTATGGACAGTTTTTATTCCTGAGTGTGGATCACATGTCTCTTTCTTTGTATATCCCATACTATTTTGCTGAAAATGGATATTAAAAATGGATATAATGGAGCAATTCTGGATTTTGCTATTTTTCTCCTGAAGGTTGCTATTGGTTTTGTTTTTGTTTCTTTAGTTACATGATAATTTGCCTGGATTAATTCTGTAAAATTTGTCTCCTCCCCCAGCATGAGGAATGTCTCATACTGCTTTTTTGGATGTCTCTTCTCTGTTTTCCTTTTATTTTATTATTATTTTTATTTTTAATGCTGGCTTCCCACTTGTCACCACGTGTCTGCAGAGCTTCATGTTTTGGGCATGACTTGATAGACTGTGATTAAATGCCTCCAGCCAGGACAATTTTCATTCTCTGCTGATGCATCTGTTCGTGGGCAGGTGAGTAAACGCAAAGTTCAGGCCATTTTCAAGTGAGTCTCAGCTTTTGCTCTCCACTGGGCTCTTTCACGTCTCCTATGTACATGTGCTCTGCCTGGGACTGGCCAGGAGCACGGGGACAGCTTGGGCCCTCAGCGGTCTGCTCATATGTGGGCAGCCTTGTCTAGGAACACGCTTACCCAGCGTGACTGCAGCTTCAGGAGAGCAGAGCCCCTGGCTTTCCTCAGGTCCCTGCCACCTAGATCATTCTGTCCACTCTCATTTTGTCCAGCTTTATATTTGCCTTTTTAGAGACAGGATTTGTTGACCTCCTTACTTGGCCATAGCCACAAGTCCTGTCCCAGGATTAATTTTTAAATGCTGTGGGTACTACACGGAAACTTGGCACTCCAGATTATTTATATCCCACTGAATATGGTTTTTATAGTTTCAAATGCTATACAGACCTCTGCAGGTCTGATAAAACAAGTGAAGAAGGCCCAACCTGAAACTGGAACTGTGGAATAAGAATATAACTGATGAATTAAAGATTTAAATCAAACCATTTCTGGATATACAGAAGGAACTCAGTAAATGACCCTTGACTCATACAAGTAGATTATCACATACATTTTGAGAAGATATGCTCTAGTTTTACCCCATTTTTATAATATTTCTGCCCACTGTGTTTCACCAAACATCTATACTAAATGCAACATGAAGGATATAATTATATATATATATATATATATATATATATATATATATAATTAATAATATATATTCTTTATTATATATCATATAATAATAATATATGTGTATATATATAATTAAGAATATATATGTATATATGTATACACATATATATTCTTATATATATATATATACACATATATATGTGTATATATATATCCATCCATCCATCCCCTGGACTGCAAATTTGTCATTACGGAAAACAGCATGGAGGTTCGTCAAAAAACTAAGACTTGATCTACCATATGATCCAGCAATCTCTCTACTGGGTTTTTACCCCAAAAACTTGAAAACTCATATCCTAAAAGATATTTGCACATTGATGTCCATAGCAGCATTATTCACGGTGGCCAGGACATGGAAGCAACTGAAGTGTCCTACGATAGATAATCAGATAAAGAAGCTGTGGTACATATATACAATGGAATATACTCAGCCACAAGAAGAGATGAAATATTGGCATTTGCAACAGTGTGGATGACCTCGAGATAATCATGCTAAGTGAAATAAGCCAGACAGAAAATGTTGAAAACCACATGATGTCACTCCTATGTAGGATATAAAAGTAACAAAGAAACAGGACAAACAAACAGAGACTCATGGACAATAGACTAATGGTTACCAGAGGGTAAGGGGGAGGGAAGTGGGGAGGTAGATGGGGTAATAGTGGTCAAATATGTGGTGACAGAAAGAAATCTAATTATGGGCAGTAAACACACAAAATATGTACGTGTGTGTGTGTGTGTGTGTGTGTGTGTGTGTGTACACACAAACATACATACACACACACACACACATATATATATATATATATATATATATATATATGTATATGGCTTACTACTATACCCGAAATTTACTGGATTTCATTAACCAATGTCACTATAATAATAATAAAAAAAAATCTGCAAAGAAATTTGGTGTTTGGGCACAAAAATGTATGCAATTCTTACACATTACCAAAATAATATAAACAAATGAAAAAAAATAAATTGCATAAGGCCAAAATTAAAAACAAGGCTCTGAAACTAAAAAAACATATAAATATATATGTGTATGTGTGTGTGTGTGTATATCTATCTATCTATATGTGTGTGTATGTATCTATATATCTATATATCTATATATCTATAGATGATATAGATAGATATAGATATAGATATAGATATAGATATAGATATAGATATAGATATAGATATAGATATATCCTACAAATATCCAATCAAACAATTATATTTTACTTTCTGGCACGCTCTTCCTCTTGGAAGTCACATTGGTTTTTCCAGTTAATCTTGAGCAAGCATCCGACCGAGATGCTGTTAATGTTAAACAGCAAAATCACTTGATTAACACATTAAAACGGTCATGGTCATCTTCATTTACCTCTGTAAAGAATGTTCATTACTTTCAGTGGCTCTTTATTGCTATATGTCTGAAATTACAAGATGAAACGAGTCCGCAAAGCAGTAGGAGATCCATTACCTCTACCCCCCTATCCCTGAAGGAAAAACAAAACAAAACAGCACTTTCAATGGCACGATTCACCTGGGAATAGAAAGAGCTATGCCAACATCAACTAAAACTCACCACGGTGGGTGAAGTTAAAATCAATATCAGGCCCTTAAAGGAGCATAAACATATTTAGCTGAGATCATGTAACAAATTGGTACAACAACCGGAAAAGTAGACCAGGATGCTTGTCCTTGAACCACCATATCCCAGTCTCCCTCTGCTTACAGTGAAACCAAACTATTGGGCCCATGACCCAAACCTTTATCCCAGTTACACTTCTGCTTCAGAGTTTTCTTTCTAAAAAAAAAAAAAAAAAATGAACAGAATGGTAGTGTGGAGGAGGACAGAGATGGGTTCAATAATCCAGCTGTGTTAACAGTGCCCTCAGCAGAAAAAGAACAGAGAATGAAGAAAAGATTTGTCCTTCTTTTCCTTTGAATGCAATGCATGTATGATCGCAAAACCAAATCTCAAATACACTAAGAAACCAGACAAGAATGGAATATACGACACACTACTCCAACTGTCTCCGTGAGCACCTGTAGTTCGAGCCACCATCACTTCTCACCATGCTAACACACGTTTCTGTCGGCGCTTCTGCGTCGTGTGAATATTCTGACTCTACTCCACAGTGTACGCTCCTTAAAGGGAATCCCACAGGGGCGAGTGAGTTCCCTGAACTGGTGCCAGCACCGGGAAAGGATCTCCTGCCCCCAGGTCTGTTGTGTTTTCACCCTGCCACACTGGTTGGGGTACATTTGGAAATGACACTAGCATTGCCTCTTTGAGAACATGGGTTAGGCCTGGGTTGCTCTGGGGAAAATTCTAGAAGGAGCTCTTAGAGCGTTAGATATACCAGGAGAGAAGTATCTAGTAAAAGAAATAAAGGACACACCTTGGGTGTAAGGAGAAAACACGCTCACTGGTGTTGAGGGGCGGGTGACAGTTTGGAGGCAGGGCGGGAAAGAGACACAGGGGCCAAGGGACTGAGAGGCCCGTAAGGCCATCCTCATGGTTGATTTCAGATAGACAGGGTCCTATCTCACTGGCTTTGTCACGGACGGTTACCACTGGGCAAGGCTCTTTTTCATGCTTCGTCACTCCTCAGTTGAACGTGGGGATAACAACATTTTGCTGGTGACCTCTTTCCAAGGGGCTGGGCTCCCAGCCTGTGCCCTTGCAGGATCGAAAGAGCACCGGGTCCACGTCCTGGCGTGGCCACACTGGCTTCGTGTCCTTGGGAACATCCTGAAGCATCCGCGAAGCTCAGTTCCATATCTGCCACAAGAAGGGGTTTGGGGTTTGCTCCTGGAATGAAGTCTGTCTCAGCCAAAAGATTTCCATACGCTAAGTGCTTTAAGGTCCCCCAAGGAAAGTTTTTATATAAATTACAAATGGCTTTGAGAGCCTCGTCAACCCAATTTTCTCCCCTCGTGGCCCTCCTCAGCACAGGCAAGAGAATCGCTTACAATGCGTTGTTAGCTTACAGGTAATGGGCAGGCAGAAGGAAGCGGGGTGGGGAATGTAGAGGATTCTTTAGAGCAAAGCCCCATCAAGCCATTAAAGCATTATACAAGATAGAATGCGGATTGGCGTGGTTACTGCACAAGCCTTTCTGAACATCCTACCAGGCTACTGAGAGTCACAAGGCATTTGTGGTCACATTTCCGTTCTTATTAACAATGGCGCAGAAGCCAGGGTACACTGACAGTTCTCTCAACAGCCCAGAATACTGGGGGAGGGGAGTTACTCAACAGCACAGTGTCCTTACTTCTCATTGATGTGCTACTTAAGGACCAGCACCGCCTCCCGACTCCACAGCACCACCCCTAATTTTAAATTAGAAACTGTTGCATCAAGAACATATAACTCCAAATTCACATAGGCCTCCTGTCCGCTTGAAAGGCATCCTATCTCGGGTCTTTCCTTCTTTAAAGGTCATCAGAAACGCTACCTTTTGAGCATTTACTTCGCCAAAATGATGTCTAATCACTCAAAGCATAACACCACCAATAGGAGAGGACCAGACCTGGGAGGACCAGACCTGGGCAGCTAGTGGGGAGAGAGAGAAAACGGGATGAACAGAGGCTGAGGGAGAGTGGCTCCGAGTGTGTGTGTGTGACATGAGCTACCCTCTACAGACAGGACCATGGAATGGAAGGGGGACAGCGCAGGCTCAGATGGGATGCAGAACACGAGGGGCTGGCGGGGAGGTCCCCAGCAGCCCCCTCCCCAAACCCACACTCACTTCCTGCCAGCTGACGGGCCCACAGCAGCTGCTCCTCTGTGGACAGCCACACACAATCCTTTCCCGGCTGACAGGGTTCTATCTTGTCTTAATTAGGTTTCGTTTTTGTTTTTGTTTTTGTGTCATAGATAAGAAATAACACCTCTCCACGGCCGCCTTCCCCAGAGACAGCTGTATTTTCAACTATCAAAAGAACAAACAATGATTTTGGCTTCTGCAAGAGTTTAGAATTTCTTGGGAAATAAAATTAAGAGGAAAAAGAGAAGTTCAGCAAAGTAGTCCCAATCTGTGCTTGTTCAAAAATACAGGTAGAAAAATGTTAGAAGGAAGCATGATGGGGGTCGGGAGACAGAATTTTGACCATGTCAGTAAATTAACCTGATGGTATCACCACTCTCTTTGCCCAGTTTAGCTCTAGTGGTAAGACAACTCAAAAGGGTAGAATTTTTAACATTTCGTCTCCTCTCTCTCCGAAAAGATCTAGAATAGGTTGATTCACTCATGCTTCCTAGTCATCCTTGACAGGAAAAGAATTGGGGATTTCACAAGTAACATGTATAAAAATCTTCCTTAACCTAGAAAACATTAGGAAAATATCAACACGGAAAAGAGAAAAATGAACACTGCCACTGCTAACTAGCCCCACTAGGATGCTGGAAAAATGGTCACCAAGGGCCCCGATCTTTTTAAAACCACTGTCTGATTACACAAAATGCACTTACTTAACACACCCCAGGTAATACATGATGACAGGAATAGGCTTTGTTCTTTTAAATAACAATAGATTGGGAAAAAAATATTTCGATATCGTCAGACAACAAGTGAAAGATCTTTTCTACCTGGAAAAAGGTAATCTAGCTGGGAAAATTGATTTCCTCCTACCCTTTGTTCTCCCAAAAGGAGATCAGAAAGAGAAAATGGAAAGACGTATGTCCTGGAGATAAATTTAGATAATGAGCACCGTAAACATTCAGGGGAGACACACAACGACCTCACAGGTCTTTGAAAAAAAAAAAATTTTAATACGCGCATGTGAGTCAAACACTGCAGTAGAATGAACTTATTGTTTAATTGTTTTTATACGCAGCAGAGGGAGTTAAAGTCTTGTCACTCACCTGATGAAATCTGATCTCTTTCAAATCATCTCACCCGACAGTGTCAAAGACATAATTCAACCCCAAGACATCTTGTGGGAAACACAGGTCAGCTTTCAAGCACCAGGTGGGGAGAGAATCATTATTTAATCTCTTGACCTTGAATATTAGGGGTCTTTTGCTTAGAGCCTGTCACTTAAGATCATGGGCTAGGCAAGGCTTTTTCAAGTTTAAGTGGACTTTATAGGATAAGCTGACATTTTTTTTTCCATCAGAATAAATGAGGTGCTAAAAAAATACTCTTCTCTCTCATCCTTACTTCTAAGGTGCCAACAGGCAGTAGGGGAGTGGAAGGAGGGGAGACCTGTAGCCCCCCACCCCCATCTCCCCGACCTCCACTTGGCATTACAGTGGACAAGGATTAGGGAACATTTCAAGACCCCTGAGCAAAGTGGAGTAATTGGCAGTTGGCATGTCTTCACGTTTGACTGCGGTAGTTCTGTCAAACTCTGACAGGCAAATTTCCAGGCCGACTTTGCATCCAGCCACAGCTGTGGATGAACGAAAATCAATATTCTATAGTCTTCTATCAAATTAAAACAGTAAAACGGGGAGTTATAATAACAGCACATCCTTACGTAGAGCTTGCCCTGTGCCGGGTACTGTTCTACATGCTTTGTGTATATGAACTCACTTAGTCCTCCTCACAACCCCTTGAGGTAGACGCTGCACACAAGTGAATATAAACTCGGTTACACTCGAGAAAGAAAAAGCTTCATAACGCTGGTGGTCAAATGACAGAGAGATGGGTGATAATTTTGAAAAGGAATCTCTGAAACCTAACATAGGTTGTTGCTCTGTGTGTTGCTGGGGCACACGATATACCAAAAAAACAAAAAACAAAAAACAAACAAACAAAACCCATACAAGGATCTCTTATGTGCATTTTGTTTCAATAGCTTCGTGTATAAATTGCCACTAAAGAGAATACTAATCTCTGTAGAGAGAAAAGTAAGACTTAAAAGAGATTTGGGAGGGAAGATATATGATAAAGGGTGAAATGACCTCATAATAGCCTCAACTTGAGGAAAATTATCTAGACTCACGTCAAGAGCTAAAAATTCTAAGGAAAACGGGGCTGGTCCTCCTTAGAAATCATAACCATCACGGCCTTCGCTTCCTGGGAGTCAGTCTTCCTAGTGCCATTTCCCAGTAGCTAAAATAATCATAAGCATGTGGAAAATGAGGCAAAGAGAAAATAAGAAATGATTCTGTATTTCATTACCTTTGGGGGCAGTGCCGGGAAAGCCTCAGAGGGCTAGAAAAAAGTGGGGTGGGGGAGGGGAATCCATTGAAAAGGCTCCTCTGCCTATTTCTTCTGTCTTCTCACCCATTTTACATTCAGCTGTTTGGAACCAAAGGGAAGGAGAGGGGACGGACGGATGTCATCGGCCCAGGGCAGCCTTGGACCACATGGCCAATCACTCTGTCAACAGATAACCGGGAGCCGGCAGGAAAGCGGCTAGTCCTACCCAGGCTCCCACACACTCTGGAGAAGCCACTGGCTTCCTTTCAAACCCGTCTCCCTGCTCTTTGATTAAACCTCTGGGAAAACCCGTCTTTTTAAGGACACGGCCCTGTTGGCCACGTGAGTCCAGGAACTCAGTCGTTTACTTGGCCCCACTGTGAAAGTGAATTTTTCCTCAGTAAGAAATGGCGTTGCTGGGGGTTGAGTCCATTTGGACTGCTGAGAAACGAGATTCCAAATGTCCAGGATTAGTATTTGTGATATTTACCCTAGGCCAGTCCCAGAGTTAGAACAGTTTGACAATGTTTTCTGCGTGGTGTTTACAGGTTGCTGACCTTTTAGAATCGTGTCACATGGTGAGGACCGAACATTTTCTGACCAAACATTTTTATTTTTTTCAAATAAAGGTTTATTAGGAACACAGCTATGACACCGGTCCCTGAAGGAATGACGAGGACAAACTAGGGGCAGATAAGAGATGGAAGGTGAATGACAAACCTTATTCTTTTTTTTCCCCCTCACAAGGTAAAGGCCTGCCTCTATATTGATTTTCAGATGTGGCATATACATAGTTTATCTTCCAGATAATCTCGATGTGTCTCACTCGAATAAACAAATAAAATTTATGAGAATGAAAAAAAAACAGATGAATCTACATCTGTGAACAACCTTCACACACACACACACACACACACACACACACACACACACCAGACACTCGATCGACTCTGAGACACAGCAGACATTTCTGGCAGCCCCCACCCTGCCAGCCTTCACAGAGATGTAGAGCCACCTGTCCATGTTCTCATGGCAAAAACGCTTTCTCAATTGATCCGACAGGAAAGGGACAGTGAAGCTGTTCGTAAATGATCACTTGCATATTTAGCTTAATCTTGAGGTTGTTGAATATTGAAAAACGAGTACCTTAAAATTCTAACACTCTTTGAACTGTGACTTGAGGGTTCAGTTAATTCCTGGGAGTCCGTTCTTACTGTCATACTGCGACAGATACCCCCAGCAGAGTGTGTCCTGTCACCGCGGTCCAGACACCAGCTTCTACGGGCTGAGGTCTGACAGTAACAAACGCCGACACGAAACACCACCCTGTGCCTGTAGTTCATGAACAATGTGCGTCTCGGTGACTAGAATTTGAGTTCACTGACTGGGAACTGTCAGGAAGACCCCGGGAGGGGTCAAAGTCAGGGACCAACACCCGCCAGGCGCCCTCGAGCATCGGGATGCACCATGAGCGGCCTCGCCTATCCTGGGAACAAGCTTCCGCTCAGCCCCACGTGGCCACAGGTCAGTGTAGAAGGCGCTCGCCCACCTCCTTCCTTGGTCTCTTATTCTTGTTAACGAAAGAGCTTTTCCTATAAAATGTTTTTGTCTTCCATTATCCAAGCTGCTCAATGGTCATGAACCTTTACGTTAGCCAATCCTATTACTCAGCTGTAACATATATAATCATGATAATAATAGTAATTAATACTATAAACATCAGTTCATGAAGAAGTTCTCCTTAGCTAAGGCAAAGAAGCTAGTCTCAGCCATCCGGGCACAAAAGCTGCATTCAACAACTAGGTGCTGAGTTCTTGAGAATGTATCTAGAATCACAGGAATTTTTTTAGTCTATGATGAACTCATTTGAGATAGAACGTATCATAGCATACTAACATTATATATCCTAGACTGGGCTCACCATATGCTGAACAAATGGATGGAGGGTATAGAAAATTAATGAACTTTTCGTTATCCATGGACACTGTTTCCAACTCGATGGTGTGGATACAGGCGCTTCTTTTTATTGGGTTCTTCCATATTCGAAAATTCTATTTCCCAGTGCAAAAGCTTCTTTTACCCTCACATATATGAAAGTGGCATAGAATATACTAAAGAGAACAAGCGTCAAAGAAACTTCATTCTTTATTCTCCAACATGCTCCACTTAAAAAAAAAAAATCATTGTTAGCTACAACCATGAGACCCCTGTTGAGAACTTAGTGCAAGGCCCCTCGAAAAGAGACCCGTTTTACTTGATTCTAAATGGCATATGTGGCATCCAACAGAAGGAACAAATTTAAATCAGATGTTCTGACTGAGGCCATGAGAACTTTGTACCACCGACTGTGTGTGTGTGTGTGTGTGTGTAGAAGTGTTTTTTAAACGTTAGCATTCATTCAAAGTGAAAATATCAGTATATACTTTTTTGCTAGTATAGTCATATTTGCTCTTTAATTCTTTCTCTTTCTAGGGAGAAGGAAGACCAGTCTGAACCACTTAAAAGTCAGAACTAAAAACTTTTGTGTAAAGAGCTGCTGTTTGTTTTCAAGTCCATGATTACTAGAACTAAATCAATAATATGTAACTTGTTGTCAAGCACACAAGTCCTTAAGGTGTCGACTTCATGTCCTTTGTTGAGTATGTTCACGTATCTACCACAGGTTTACAAGATCTGCTCATATAAAGAAAATCCTTCAGATTCAGTCGAAAAAGAAGCGTCAAACTATTTTGAAAGGCGGGTGCAGTTGATAAAAATCTCAAGCTATTTCTAATTTAAAATAAAGGAAACAAGTGAAATAATGATCCCATTAAATAATATATAAGAGACATATATAGACTCTTGACGCTTTAATTTGTTTACAAAACAGAGAAAGGATATTCATTAGTTTTATTCCAAGAAGGTTTTTGTTGTTGTTTACGTTTTGGTTTGTCTACGTACGTCTAACCTCTCTATGTGTAGACGGTCAAGTTTCTGTAGATGTGGAGAATATGCTTTAATTAGCATATTAATCACTTTTCCAAAGTGCTGTAAACAATTTATTCTCTTATTTAACCCATGTTAAACTTTCCACTCCTGAAAAAAAAAAAGGGAGGCAATCATGTTCATGGAGAATTATAATGGAAATTTCTTCCTGCCTCAATTAACAAAAGTTCTGAATTAGTAGGTCTAAATTAGATTTTCACATATATTGGGAAAGTATTGTAAATCTCAAAAACAAAAAAGGCCTACACATATTTTAAGCACTTACCTATTATTTAATACCTCTTCAATCAGACAAACTTTCTTAAATGGAAAAGGCCTTAAAATAGAAAGTTTCAAAAAACAGTATTCTTGTAAGTTTGGCAACCCCCAAAACTTTACTTTGGGGCTGATTTGATGAGGAAAAGGAGATAAGAGAATGAGTGCTGTTGAGTAGTAAAAACGAGTTTTGCTTCTGAAATCGAAGCTTTAGTTCCCATGAGGTACGAGACTCTATTACACCATATCTGCCACAAGACATGACCTGTGAGTGCCACAGGCTGTGATGACCAGCATTCATTCCTAGAAGGTCGGTTGTCTTGGCTCCCTCCCTCTTCCCTGCTCCTGGTATATAATCAGTCATCTAGTCCACCAGCTCCTTCTCCACGTAGCCTGCAGGGATTTGCATCCACCTGCTTTTCTCCACCCAAAGCCAGAACTTACAACCTCACACCTATTTTTCCAAAGTCACCACCAAGGAAGCTCCCCACCTTTGTTCTCTTCTGCACTTCACCACCAAATAAGCATTCCTGAATTCCATCTTGACATGGGTTTAACAGCCATCCAAGAGATCTCTTCGCCTGCTAAATAAAATCTGTGCCTTTTTCACCAGTGAATCAAATGTCCCAGAATTTGGCTCTGCCCTGCCTTTTGAGCTCTAGGGTCTAGTTCTCTCCCTCATCCTCAGTGTCCAGTTATGTTGACACCCAACGAGACAGCTGCCTTGGCACCATCCCATAGGGGGCACTGAAACACCACTAATCAATCAGAAATAAAGTGCCAAGCTGCTGCCCTCACACTGCTCACTCACGGAGCAATGCCCTGGCAATGAGACCACGTGACCGTACCCATGTAAATCACATCTCTCCATGGCGAGAACACTCACTGCATCCAATGATGAGCAATACAGAAAACTGTAAAATACAAGACAAGTCCAAATACGTTGAAATGTCATGTTATGTTCATGTTATGTTCTAATGGACGTCTTAGGTATACCAATTTTATTAATAGAAAATCCTCCCCTACTCTTCCCTAGCAGAAAATTTGCAACAAACATTCAAGGAGTCCTATGCTTAGCTCACCAGAGGCACCCTATACCTCAGTCTGTCTTCACTCTGGCCACCTGGTATACCGGCAGCCCATGATCATACCTGGCCATTCTTCCTTCCTGTGCACGTGTCCTTCCTCCCTCTGGAACACCTTTCTTACCTTCTCTCTCGGCCCCTCTAATTTCAATGTCCTTTAATATCCAATAATGTCCAACACTTATAACGTCCTTTAAGACTATTTTTTTTCTGACATCTTCCTTAGTGTCACGAGCCATAATTAATCGGTCTTCCAAAATCCTATATTATCTCTGGCACGATGCCATACAAACTTTTGTGTTGTTTTTTCTTTCCGAAGAAAGAATGTATACCTACCTCATGCCAAGCTCTGTTTTTAAGAGTCTTAGGTGTATTTTTCCACTTATTTTTCCAAAATAACCTTAGATATTATCTTTCTTTCCATTTTACAGATGAATAAACTTGGGTTTATTGAAATCGGATAACTTGCGCAAAGCCACGCATCCAGGAAGGGCATGGTTTAAACCCGGATGGACCTCATTCTAGAGCGTGAGCTCTTACTGCAATGCCACAGGGCTTCAGTCATCCCTCCCCAGCCCTGGCACAAGTTATCTGAGGGCAGGCATCATATTTTTGGTATCTACATGCCTCTCCACAGTCCCCAAAAGAGAGCTTTTCTCGACCATCGTGGATAGTAAGTGTATGGTAACAGTGGTGCTGGGACTGTAACCTCTCTGACAGGAATGGTGTGTAGATCCCACTGCATCCACTGTCCTAACACTCCTGTACGGGATGAGGCTCCCTTCATTTGATGGGCAAAGCCAGTCTCTGCGAGAGCAGCACTGCAGAGGCACACAATTCGCAACCACCTATCTGTGATCTTCTGCTAGATTAGTCTTATAAATTCTAGTTACAGCTTTTAAATATTCCTGGTCCACTTCTTTCTCAGTTCTTCTAAAAAGTTCACCATCTAACACTGTTCCAACTTCCCAATACTAGAGTAGAACAGTAAAGTAAGGCCATAGGCTCATTTGTTAAGCAGCTTGACATACATATGCAACCAAACCACCACACAAAGACTAGAGTAATTAGAATGACAAGGCATTATAAAGGATTTTAAAAAATAGGAATGTCCAAACATCTAATGCAGACATAACTTAATTTGAAGTGAGATGACTCATCAAACCAGGAAGAGAGTACAAAGATTTAGGTACATGTCTATTATTATAAAAACTAAGACCAGCCTAAATATCTAACAATAAGAACCTTTAAGTAAATGATGGTGCATCCAAACACTAGATTACTATTTGACATTAGAAATTATTCAGACATTCAATAAATATTGAGTGCCTCATTTGTAGGAAACAAATACAAAACTGATACCTGCCCTCACTGTGCTCTGAGTCTAGATGATAATATAGAAGGATAAGTAATGACAAGAAATGCCTCATTGTTGAGTGACACAGTGGGTTACAACAGGGTATAATCTGCGTGAATGAACTTTTTGTTGTTGCAATTTCATGGAGGAAGGGTAACCTTTCCAACAAATAGGCTGGAGCAATTAAATATTCATAGATCAAAAAAACCCAACTTTGATCTAAACTTCCTACCTTATTCAAAAATTAACTCAAAATGGATCACAGACTTAAACATAAATGTAAAACTATGAAAATAATCTTAGAAAACAAAAAGAAGAGAAAATCTTTGGGATCTAGAGCTAGGCAAAGAGTTCTAGACCTTTACACCAAAAGCACAACGAATAAAGAAAAAAACTGATAAATTGGAGTACATCAAACTAAAAAAACTTTTGTCCTGTGAAGGACTCTCTTAAGAGGATGAAAAGACAAATCGCAGATTGGGAGAAAATGTTTACAAAGCACCTAGCTGACAGAGAACGTGTATCTAGTCTCTATAAAGGATTCTCAAACACACAGGTAGCAAATATACAGGGAAAGAGAATCATTTATACACTGCTGATGGGTAGGTATAATAGTATAGCTGCTATGGAAAACAGTAGTATCTTAAAAAAAAAAAACTAAACATGCAATCAAGCAATTGTACTTCTGGGCATTTATCTCAATGAAATGAGAAATGAAAATTATGTCCACAGAAAAACCTGTTTATGATTATTCATAGTAGCTTTATTCATCATCTGGAAAAAATCTAGTGGATGAATGGTTAAAAAATCTATGTTCTATCCATACTCAAGGAATACTACTCAGCAATAAAAAGGAATAAACTATTGACACGTGGGCAATTCTGCAGAGAATTATGTTGAATAATAAACGCCAATCCCAAAAGATGACATAGTGCACGATTCCATTTATATATATCATTTCTGAAATGACAATTATAGAAACTGGCTGCCAGGGTTAAAAAGCGGGTGGGGAGTAGGTATAGCTCTAAAAAGGAATGCTTAGTCATTCCCATTCATTCACGAATGCATCCACACACATTATCAGGCACAGCCTGATAGTGAGGGAGGCAGCAAGATGCATTAGAAATGGTCTGTGCTACTCACGTTTTAATAACTTTTAAAAAAAATGGGTCGAAAAATGAAGAGTTCCACGGTTTAATTTTTAAATCATTTTTCTCCATACTGTACAGAGTATTTTTTAATTTACTACGATTTTTGTAACTAATGTTGGGCATCTATGTGTTTTCTCAATTTTTCATGATTAATATTAACACTGAACAGTAATAACCGGCTAACAAGAAACTAGAAATAAAAAAGACCAAAAAACCCGAAAAATAAAAAAAATTAAAGATAGGTTAATTCTTATAAAACCTCTCAATTCAAATTGCTAATACGTAAAAAGTAATAATTAGAGAACAATTTTTTTCTCTCTTCCAAATTGTTGTTTAAACCGCAACCTCTTGATCAATTTGGGTTCCAATTGTTTTTCTCTCTCTTTTTTTTTTTTTTTTGCAAAGCAACCCTTGGTTGACCTCACAGATTGCAAGAACCTTGTCAGCTTACAAACCCTTATTTTTTATTTTTTACACCTACTGTTCCTGGTCTTCCTACGTGGTCTCCCATCCACGTACTAACCAGGCCCAAACCTGCTTAGCTTCCGAGATCAGACGGGATCGGGCTTGTTCAGGGTGGCGTGGCTGTAGACTCCAATTGTTTTCCGTTGACTAACCTCTAGCTTATTCTTGAAACTCTACACCCCAGCCATGCAAAACCACTTTTGGTGTATTCTTTTCTAGGGATCTGGTATATTCTCTCAGTCTTGAACACTCTCCCATCTAACACTAAATCTTCAGGCCTTGAAGATACCTTTTTGGTGAAATCTTCAGATCCCTCAGAAGTCTGAGTAAAGCACACCTTATGTATCCTATAATTACTTCACCATACTGTAATCACCTCTTTACTTGTCTCTCTTCCTCTGCTGGACCTAAAGCTCTTTGAGGCTGGGACAATGTTTTGTTCACTATTTCATTGAGAAAATGGCTTGATCCACAGCAGATGCTCAACAAATATGTATACGAGTGATGAAAGAATGAGAATAAATGGACAAATAGATTCTGGTACAGAAAGATGGGTAACACCTTGTTCACCCACATGACTGCTTCCTGCTGGTGAAACTGGTCACCAGCATGAGGAGGCTCCCCGGAGAGGCCCCAAATCTATTTCAGAGCTTCATCTTTCTACTGCTATACAATCTAGAAGCTTAAACACCTTTCCTGCAAACTACACCCAATCTACCAGGTGTCTCCTGTGAGCCACTCGTGGAAGTACCAAAGTCCTTTTCTGCAAAAACCACAAGGTCCTTGAGAATATATATCACATGACCTCAGTGTGCAACCGGCAGCTAAGGATGGTGTTCGGGGCGAAGCTGGCATAAAAGGTTGCCTAATATTTAGGTAGTTTCATCTGACTCTGAGAAATGTTAAAGGCCTGAGTACTCGAAAGTGAGGACTTCCTGGTAGTGAAGTCTGTCACTGAGCTTCCATCTTCCTCAGCTTTGAGACTGCGCAGCTTTCCACACCACTTCTGCGGGAGCTCAGCAGTGCTCCCGGGGACACAGGCCTCGCACAGGACGCGTGCCTGTCCTTGTTCTCTCCCCACTCATTTCAGAAGGCTCTTCCCACCGCAAACAGCAGCTCTGTGTTTTTCCTCCTGACCTCTGTCGACTGTGCTGCTGCACTGCATTCGGAAGTGCGAACCGTGGCCATTACCTGCCCTGTTTATTCAGTGTTAAGTATTAACAAGGCCTGTGCATCTCAGCTGCTGCCATATTTCTCCAGGAGAGTCATGCCCACGTAAATGCTCTAACGCAAACAGGAGCCTTGTCCTTTTCCAAGGTGGGGGTGGGGAGCAGTCTTGGAGACGATCGAAAGAATAGAAAAACAGTGGCTATGTTTAAAATATTATTTTAATATTTAACATATTTTCAGAGACACATAAAATAATTGTACCATGAAATCTTGTTCGTGACTGATTTTGCCTATGCATTTTGGTCAGTTGAGGAATTTGCTAATCCGGGGGTTTTATATAAAGCACGTATTTCCAGGTTTGTGCATAAGGGCTTCAAACAGTTTGCTACTGAGTAAATAGTGCACACATTTTTTGCAGAATAGAGAGAAAAGAAATCAGCCTTGGAACCGAACTCTCTTTGTTTAGGGTTCGCTCGTGTGGTGTCTCGGATGGAACAGCTATGTCAGAGTGGGCGGGAGCCTGTTTCTCGGGAGGCGAAAGGAGGCTGACAATATTGACTTGAGCACAAAGAAGGGTGAAGGGTTTTCTTCAAACTCCTATCATACCCGATGCTGCCTGTTAGACAGTGAAATTGCAAAACCTGTAATGCACCACGCAGAAGAGATCAAATACAAATAAAAAAAATGAAAGAAAAATTGGCTCACTCTCATAAATTTACCTAAGTTGAGGCTTGGGTCAGGTGACAAGGCAAAATTCCATCCTCAGATAGTTGCAGGGAGCTGTGGTGAAACAGAGGCTAACCACACGCTTTCTGGACCAGATGTGATGCTCAGAAAGCAAAGCTGTAGGTCACCTTTTCATTTCTAAGGTACAGATACACAGAGATGAGAACAGACAGTGTGTGGAAAACAGAGGCTGGTTTTTTTTTTTTTTTTTTTTTCCTGTCTGTACAGCTTTAAGAAATAAAACACCCCTATCACCATTGGGATTTACAAATTTGTGTGTTGTTTAAGAGCAAGGGCTTGGAGCTACACGTGCAAGCTTCGAATCCCAGTTTAACCACTTGGTACTTGTGTGATCTTAGACACATTACTTAACTCTTCTTCATTTTCTATTCTTCGAAAGTGAGCATAGATTGCTTATGCAAAAGATGAACGAGGGATGGAAAAAAGAATGATCTTCAGGAAGTACCGTAGCAACATAACCTTTACATAAGAACAACTGCCACTGAGGGTCCCATAAGGACCAGGCATTTCATTTATGTCCTTCTAATCTTTATACAGTCCTGCGAGGTTAATACCATTATTTCCAGCTTATGAAATGAGAAAACTGAGTTTCAAAGTAGTTTAGGAATTAGACTTGGTCTCAAAACTGAAAAATGGCTAAACTATGTACCTACTACATTCCTTACCTAATTTTTTCCTTATTTAAAAAAAAAAAAAATGACCCAAGAATTTCCCTTCCCTGATTCCTCTTTTCCTAATCTTACTCTAGGTGACAACTGTATTAAGAGTCTTTCTTCCTTCTTTTCTTTTTCCTTTGGCCAGTTTAACTTTCCTAAAATCACTCCTCCCACCTACATCCTAGTGTCATGGGTCCCAATATTTCTATTTAATAATCTGGTTTGTCCTGAGCCCTCTCCCCAACCCCACGGCTCCTACCTGATCCACCTTCATCATCAGCACCAGCATCAGACTGATAGCCAACAGTTATATAGCACTTTTCTATGTGCTGAGATAGGTACCATTATTATCCCCATTTCAGAGATGTGAAAACTGAGTCACTGAAAAGTTAAATAGCCCAAGAGGGGCAGAGCGTGTGGCAGAGATGGAGCACTGAGCTCGGCTGTCTGGTTCCACAGTTCTTGGTCCAATCCAACACTGTGTAGCTTCCAGACCCAAGTGAGCTCCTGATTCCAGCAGCACAGAGGAATAACTGTTTAAAACGCTGGTAAATATACTTTACGGTATCTGAAATAAAACTGCTTCCTTTCTATTTTAAATATGCATTTTAATCACTATGCATTAAATAATTTTTACTGGGCTAGCCTAGGCACATTGTTTTTATGGGAACACAAATCCTGAAACTGTTGAAACAACCTGTTCATTAGTTGGGGGCTGCCTTTATTTCCAGGCGGGGATAAAGTTCAAGTGGGAGAAACAGGAAAAGGGGGAGAAAGAGACATTTCAAATTTCTCGTAGATACAATTCCTGCACAGCAGAATGCAATCTGGATAATACATCCCAACTTTTTCAGTGTGCTAAAAATAAACATAAATGGTTCATTAGAGCTAATCTGGCAGCCAAAAGTGAATATTAATAACATAGAAGATCAATAAGATGCCTAGCAAAGAACAATGGATTAACGTGTTTCTAGAAATAGCTATATTTGTGTAGGCCAGGGAGGAAGCAACGGGACAAGAGGCATAGTCATAAGAGAAATTCATCTTTTCTTTATACAATTCAAGGAATTGAGAACGAACAATAAAATATGCCCATTTTTTTTTTCGGTTCTGCCCACTACATAAGCAGTTTAATCAATTTTTACCTTTCCCGTCCTGTCTTCATCTGCCACTACTAACTCAATAGAAGAATGTATAACCCTAGTTCAAATACAGGTCAAGATGGCTATTATAAATAATATGAGATTATGCTATTACTTTCTCCCTCAGTTCTTGTCTCACGTGCTCTATTTAAGTAAAGGACTGCACATGGCAGCTTTTACCCAAAGCAGCACGTTCAATTTAAAAAGGGGTTCCGTGGTCAAATAAATCTGGGAAATGCTGCATGATAAACCCCCTTCTAAGATATTGAAGGCTCTGAGAAGTCTTTCAGGAAAGACAGCTGTCTAATATGTAACCCAGGGTTTCTCGAGCTTTTAGCCGTAGAATTCTTTTTACTTGAGCCCGATTAACATCTCGTGCAGGATGAAGGTAAGAACTCTGGACCCAAGGAGAGCACACCGAGTTGCCATCTTTCCTTTCCGTGTGACTTGGGAAGTCACTGAACTTTGTGGACTTCAGTTTCCTGAGGGGGCTGGACTATCTGACGGCTACGGGCTCTGTCCAGCCACACAGTTCTACGAGCATCGTCAACTCGTCTGCTGACGTAGCCGTGGTCACTCGCATGGCAGCCCACAGCTCCGAGCACCGCCCAGCAGGCCGGAGCGGCCCAGACAACGGGCTCTTTCTTCACCCTTCAATCTGGTCCTTTTGGCCCAGGCTGAGCACTAATATTGCAAAGTCTGTTTTGGAGGGATACATGGAGGGAGAGAATTTGTAGGGAATTGTCAGAACAAGCTTACATTTGTTCTTTGAAACATTTGCTGGTATTCAGATGGGACTTTTAAAATAGTGCCTTGTGCTTTTTGATTTAAATATGCAAGTTTAATAAACATTATTCACTCAAAACACAGAAATGAAGCAAACTCTTAACAACTGATTCTTTAGGCCTACATTCTTAGGCTACTTTTCTCAGCTGATTTCATTTGAAATGCTGTTAATCCTGACATTTCGACTTTTTTTTTTTTTAATTATCACAGCCTAGAGGATTGTTCCTAATACTGAAAACATGGCTTTTATACAGTTTCACAAAATTATTCGCCTTCACTTTTATTTACATGTTTTTTTCCCTTAAAACAATTGAAAGAAAACTATACATTATCCAAATACACGTTGAGGTTGGGGTTTTTACTTTCTTGTTTTTACAGCGAAGACATTTAACAGCAATAACTAACACTTATATAAGTTCCTAGCACGTGACAGATATTATTCTAAGCAATGTGTGTGTGCACTAATCTTAACAACAGCCCTATAAGATAGGAACCACGATTCTCCCGATTTTACAGATGTGGAAACCGAAGTGCAGAGAGGATAAGTGACTTGCCAAGGTCACACACCACCCTGTAAATGGCAGAGCTGAGATGCGGATCCAGAAGTCTGTGTCTTAATCATTTTTAAGTTTGTAAAAAACATAGGCAAAAAATATAGAAACGGTTGAGGGACACGGTGTGGAATTCTATGAACTCTATGGTGCAACTGAAGAAATAGAAATTTCTAGCCTCTTGGTTCTACTGAAGTAGATCAAGGGGGAAAGGCCTGAGTTATATCATGACAGGTACAGGTTAAGTACAAGAAAACACACTCTGTCTGTTCAATGTACCTAAGGAGGCTATGGCTTCGCCTTCTAAAATAAGTGCTCAATACCAAAAGGCAGAGAACTTTCTCAAGTGATCTGGAAAAGTTCCCACGGAAATTAAAATGGGCTAAGTTAACTGTCTTCGACCTTGTTCTCCAATTCCTTCCTGAGAGCACCCACTTGATGATTATTATTCTAAGTCGCTAAAAGAATGGTCTTCAACATGTTGGTGGGGTAGCAGGGATTGAGATTTAAAAGACTCAGAGGCTACACATAGCAACCAGCGTAATGCATGGACTTTGTCTCTATCCTGATCCACACACATCGACCCGGAAAAGGCTTTATGGAGTTAATCGAGATTTCATTAAGGACTGGGTACTAGATTATCCCAAGAAGTTATTGTTAATTTTGTTGCATCTGATAATAGCATTATGATTATGTAAGAAATGTCCAGAGTTTTTAGAGATGCATTCTGAAGTAAATAAGGGTGAAATGACATGATATCTGAGAGTGTTACTTTGATAAAAAAAAAAAAAGAAGGAAAGAAAGAAAGAGAGAGAGAGAGAGAGAAAGGAAGGAAGGAAGGAAGGAAGGAAGGAAGGAAGGAAGGAAGGAAGGAAGGAAGAAAGAAAGAAAGAAAGAAAGAAAGAAAGAAAGAAAGAAAGAAAGAAAGAAAGAAAGAAAGAAAGAAAGAAAGAAAGAAAAAAGAAGGGGTTAGATGAAGCCAGTGTGGCAAAATCTTGATACTTGTTTAACCTGAATGATGTGTAGAGGAGGCATTAATACATGGTTCTTTCTGCTTGCGCATGTTTGACAATTTTCAGGATAAAATATGTAGATAAAGAATATGAAAGGATTTTCTTATCCTAATGAAAAGAGTTATCTGATCAGTGAAATACTTTGGAAAAAAAAAACTGCTCTAGAAATGGCCAGATACACACTTGGGTATATGGTTCAGTTCTCCTAAGATGGAGGCCAGGAAAGGAAGTGAGATTATGGGGAAGAGTACTTCCTGTGCAACTGTGGAACAGAGAGAGAGATGAGAAGAAAAAAGAACCACAGCCATGGTACCCATGTTGTTTCAGGGAGATTTTGGAAGACTAGCCCGTCAGCTGTAGTTCTGCTGTTTCTGCTTCAACTTCCTTTATAAGTGTGCTCCTCACCCAGCACTCTCAACCACTGTCAGAAAAATACTAAATAAAATGAGTCTGGTATCCCTGCTCACCTATGCATTTGACATTTACCATCTCACTCGCTGGTGGATTCTCTGTCCTTAGGAGAGATTGGTTTGAGTGTGTGCGTGCGTGCGTGCGTGCATGAGTGTGTGTGTGTGTGTGTGTGTGTGTGTGTGTGTGTGTGTGTGTGTTCAGAGCCTCCTTTATCGCAGTGGCCATAAGGTATATCCTTGTCTTTTACCCATTTGGGTTATACCTTTGTTATGAGATCAAGAGCCAAATTTCTACTTAGTATTCCAGGTGGGCTTAATACACATCTATCTTCAGACAGCTAATATTCCTCAATAATTAGGAAATGAAATTTTTTTTCAAAGAAAATGATCGCATAGCTAAATCATTATACTTTCTCTAAGTATTTACTAGAGGCTCATCAAAACATTAAAATGCAAATAAAAACCTTTAGAGACAGGAATAAACACGGAACAAATTAACTGGTCAGGCTTAACAAATATTGTATTTTCTAGCATCCTCTTTTCTCCCACCCCTAAGAATACACTATCTTTTGGCTTTTAATCTCCCTTGATGGTAAATTTTACATCCTACTTTTCTCACCTAACATAAAAATATAAATGTTTTCCTGTTCCAATTCTTCATAAACGACCATTAATGAATGGAGACTATCTCATCAAGGGGAGACAGTAAACTTTATTTAAATTTTCTCCAACTGCTAGATATTAGGGTGTTGCCATTGGTTTCGTATTATAAATAATACTCTAATGAACATCTTTCAGTGCAATACTTTCTTATATACTTATTCCTATAAAATCGATCCTCAGAGTATAATGAAAAAAAAAAACTAAACTAAGAACAGCATTTAATCATTAACCTTCACACAAGAAAGAAAAGAATCATTTTAAGAAGATCCCATTGAGAGGTGAGTTTGCATAGGTGAGCCCACTCTCCCCAGCTCCATACACTGTGGCTCAGACGCTGTGCTCCAGCAAATGCCCTGTTGCTTCTTGGCTGTGCACGCCATTAACCTTGGTCTAGTCACTTCCCCGAAATGCCTCCTGCTCCAGCTGTTTCCCTTACGGTGTAACAACCTAGATTTGAGGTCCTGAATGCTCTATGTCGCATTTCATCACTCCTTCTTTGCTGCCTCAGCTTGTACCTCGAACGCAGCCCTTCCTTCGTTGTCCCTCACAGCAGAGCTGGTCGTTTGCATCATCTGCTGCTGCGTCTTGAAATCGTCCTTTAATCCCTTACAGTGAGTGCCTGGACTGGGCTCTGCCGACAGTAAGCAAGGCCAAGACATTTGCTGATTTCGATCACTTTATTAACATCACTCTGTTCTCCAGCATGTAAGTTCCCTTTGCATTGTCCTCTGCCTCACCCAGGGCTTGAAAGCACCTTTATTTAGCTTCTTCTACAAGGATAATGACTGTGCTGTTTACATCCTTTCCTAGATAATTAATGAAGATGTTAAATGAGACCAGCTGAAGATAGAGTCCTACCCTCCTCTACGCCCAGTCCATTCCCATTTATCGTCACACTCTCAGCCCTTCAGGCAATTTTCAATCAATCGGACACATTCGAGTCAATTGCAATTCTTTTTCTGAACTAGATTTCATGAGACCTGGTATCAATTCTTCCGTTAACATTCAGAGCTATTTAAAAATAATAATATCTCGAGTGAATCCTTTTTGCTTCCTTGTTTTCAGATTTTCAAAAAAAAAAATCTATTACAGTGATCTAACAAAAAAGTTGTAGATATCTATGCTGTTGGTGGCCCACAGCTCTAATGTCCCTTAGATGGTCATATATTTACCCTCCCAATGTTCTGTTAGCAATGCAGTTTTCCTAATTCATTTATTTATTCAACAACTGCCTATGGCATACTTATTGTGGGCGGGTCCTGTGCTTGGTTGGGACGGATTTAAAATGAATTCTATTTAGAAATTATTCAGGGGCTCTTGTTCCGTGAAAGGTACAGGACAATACTCTCTTAAACAGTCATTTTTACTATACCTCAACAACACTGGACCACAGATGGGACAGGAAGAAGGGAGAGAGCCCAGTTTGGACTTTTATTAGTAACTACGATAAATAGTCTCCTGGGGTAAGGATTCTGGAAAAGTGGCTCAAATAAAGAGATTAAAATGAATCCGTGCTTTGATTATCTGTGACATCTCTGCCAACAATGCTCTGGACAATTTGGAATTGGACATTCATCCTTTACTCCAGTGTCAGTCAGACTGTCTGTCTATCTCATCATTCTTCATGCTTTCTAAAGCTTCCATATAATGATGAATTCATCACTACTTCCATTCACACCAGTTAACATACCAGCGAAGACCTTGACTATTTATTTGTTTTCTTCTTTTTTTAATGAAACAGGTCTTCATTACTGTTTAATTATCCTTATTTGTCTTCTTAAAGGCCAGTTTTAAAAAGCAGTTCAGAAGCTCAGCCATTTTGCCATCAATGGCTCCGTCATTTGAGCATAATCATTAAGCTTATCTCCCTATTCATTTACCGTGGGGCCTCCTTTATCTGTGGTGTGCCTTCCTTTCTCTTCTTTATTATGTTTGTATTATTAGCCTTTGCACCACTGATCGCCATAAATACTTCTCGCTTGTAACTCTGGAACCTCTTGGATGATTCACACTCTCTTGCGAGAGTCCTACAGACAGACTCCATGTACACTCAGGCTTCTTTCTTCTTTCTTTCGAGTTTTGGGCACTTGTCATTGTCACCTGGATACAGCTTCTGCTTTTTCCAATGATGTTTTTGGTCTTCGTGTTGAAACCACTGACTCCGAGTGAAGCATCTGCTCCAATTTTACAAGGTGAGAAGTACCGCAGAACAGCAGGATTGGTCAGAGACCGCTTGGACACACCTGCCCCAGTGGGACTGAGGATAGCTTCTCAGTAAGACCGAACCCTGCTCAGCACAGCAGGGCACGGACGCCAGTTCAGCTGGGGAAAAGGGAGCCGATCCCTGTTTGGGAGTTTCTCACATCAAAATAGCACAACTGGCTACTTCCAGCAATGGCCCCTGTCCTCGTTGCTAGCACTGCAACCAGGCCAACTAATTCTCTCTCATTTATCCGTCATGCCTTGAAGACCACAAACTAAGAGAATCACTAACTCACCTTCCTCGCCATGCTTCTATGTGAATTTAGATATATTCTAAATCTTCTCTTTTTATTCCTTTCTTATTTGCGTGGTATCTGAATTTGTGACTTAACTGTTAGGCTAAATAAATTATCTACTAGTTTTCACTCTGTATGGTAGCATGAAAATGCATTTTCAATAGGAAAATTTTAAGAAAAAGACGGTTTTAAAAAGCTCATCTAGGGAGAAGTCACAAACTAAATGAGAAAAGGGCTCTCATTACTATATTAGTAAGCTTAATACTATTTGCAAATATTACATCTATCATTTCAATTATAGACGTCTTTTAAAAAGGCTGAAATAAGATACCCATAATTATTACATAAATGCCATTTTTTTAAAATCAGCTTAGCAAATGTGTGTATTTTTCTTTTTTCTCACTGAACTAAGAAAAGGTGTCAAGTTATCATGTTCTTTAAAATTCATACCAAATAAATCAACCTAAAATGGTTGGATCCCAAGCCTGTATTTTTACCCAAAGTTATTGTGGGCAGTGTGAAGAGCACTCTTAGGTTGGTCTGACAGAATAAGATGATGGAGACAAAATAAGGAGGATTTACTTCCTCCTCCGAGTGACAGCTACTCACATGTTCACCCTCTTTCCATTAGGGAGTGGATGTAGCAATTCTATGAGTCAGAAGAATGAACCTTATTCATCTCTTCTGCCATCAAGGTTCAGGTCCTTCTCACCCCCACCCCCAACATCCTTCTCTGCGCCCTCCCCAGTATCTGCGTCCATATGGCCCCAACTATTTCCCGAACGATTCGCTGCTTCTCCTTCAGTTCTGGCGCTGACCTTGCCCGTGGCTCCTTCCACCTCTTCCCTCCCATTGTTAGGACAACCGCCGTCTCCATTTTTAAATGCCGCACCACCCGCTCATCAGTAACTTTTGGGGCAGCGTTGCTGGAGACAGAGGATTACATTATTTTAAATTAGGACCGTTTATCCATCAACCACCATGCATTAGGCATTAGACAATGAACACCAGCTTCGGCAGGAGGCTGCCCTAAACTTTCCAAATACACACCAAGACTATCTCTTCGCGGGGGGAGATAAATGCCACAGAAAGACTAAATCAGTTTTTACTGGTTGAACAGAAACGAGGACAAGGCTTAGAACAGCTGATTCCAAAGCACGTCATTCTTTACCCCATCCATCTCCTCTCATCCTTGCCTTTTCTCGTTGATTTTTTTTTCCCTCGCTTTCTTTCCCATCGTTTCTCTTCTGTATTTCCTAAAAACCACAGGTTCGTTCACCTCGTTTCAGCTTCTCCCCTTCCGCTCTCAGGCACTTCCCTGCCCCCCGCTTTTGGGCTGTCCATCCTAGTCTCCCCGCTTGCTGACACACAGACGCTTGCTTCCAACCACTGCCAGCTAAGCGCTTCAGGGCGGAGGGTTCTGGGGCTGCCCGCCCCCCACCATTAGGAGAGCCTGACAACGAAGGAGACCGTCGAACCCCCAGGGGTGGTAAAAATCATCCTCGTTATTACCTCTCTAGGCCCTGCAGTGTCAGGCAGTGAGTGAGGCTCCCACCTTGGATTGTGAGAAACCCAGAAATTACATAGGTGAGCAACAGCATCCGCGTACACTAGCATCTGACCAACCAGCGCTAGTGACCACGACAGGCAGAGATGGCGCAGATTAAAATCCGACCAGAAACCAGCTGCAGAACCCAGTGAAACTAAATCACCTTCTCCTCCCATACCGCCACTCGTGAGGGCTCCTCGCTATAGCCTCTTACATCAGAAAAATTTTAAAACAAACTGGAACACAAATAGCTTAACAATAAAGAAAACTTCTCCATTATCTCTCCAATGCTTACTCGTTCTATGATTTAAATATTTATTCCTCAAATACAGCCAGTGCGTGTCCACGTGAAATCATGAGAACACGGGACCTTTAGCTCACCTCTGAGGGTCGATGCTGAGATTGTGTGTATATAATATTATTACAGAAAGAATAAATATTTAAAAATGAAATATGGACTTTTTTTTTCTCATAGGCTGCCTCAGAGAACAAAAAGTGTCACACTGACTCCATGTTGGAGGAAGAAAGTCGTGACTGCGTGTGAGGGGTCTGTGAAGTTTTTAGGGGACAGGCGATGAACCCTCTGAGCCTGTCGCAATTCTTTCACTGAAATTTTGTTATATTAAATTTTGAATTAAATAAGTAATCCACCAGCAAAGGCTTCGCAATGTTGGTTACACAAAGATTTTCAATGAATGACATTTGTTGAGGTGGAATACTGCTTAAATTTTACAATAATCCTGTAGTAGCAGTGGTGTGGAAACTTTCATCCATCAATTCTAATCTTCATAGAGTTGGTCACCATATTTTGGAAATGACAAGATTCGTTGAGTCAGAAACTTCCTTCTGCCATCTCTACTCGCCAGGGTGCATGTGAAAAATGCCTTCTTTCACAAAGATTTTTTTTTCCTTGAGTCCCAACAGGACTGTGATCTCACCACCCTGTAAATAATGCTTAAATTCTCCTGGTGTCCCTCCTGGCTCTATCCCTCCTGCCAGGCGTGACTGAAAGCGACTGGACCAGTAACTGCAACTCACTCGGCAGCTTCCGCCCTGGCTCAGTGCCTTCCAGGGCAAGTACTAAATAAGTAAAAACTGTCCAAAGGAAATGCACAAATGTGGATCCACACTGTAGCTCAGCCTCAGATTCTCCTCGGCCTTTACCTAGGCAGGTCTCACTCTCCCCAAACACCAAATGATATTTCCGTAGCTCTAGTCGTATCCATGGCAATTTAGATGGATGGTTCGGGAATCACAGACTCGGAAACTGTTCTAGATACGATTTAGTTCAAGCCACTCCTTTTAAAAGACAAAGCAAAGGGAAGCTTCAAACGGTTGGGTACCCTTTCTTCAGAGTTAGTGATAAAATTCAGGCAAAAATGGAAAGCGGCTGCTCTGGCCTGTTTTTGCAACGAGTGACCGGGTCTGGGTATCTGCTGAGTCTCTAACATCGAACGCAGAGTGGTTTTAATGTGAACGAAAATTTCAGACGTGGAATTATTATTCCCTTTTTCAAGGAGTCTGAAATTGTGTGTTAGTTACAGTTAAACCCGATCTTTGAAATCATCTCACTTTTCCACTCAGTTCCTCACCAAGCCTGAGCAGGCTCAAAGTCCTTTGACTATATAAAAACTCGTAGTTATCTGAAACGAACTTCTATTGCTCATTACATAACAATAAGAGCATGAGACTCACACACACACATTGCTGGCACAAGTAGGTGGACTGGCACAGCCTCACCCACAGGCACTTAGTAATATGTTATAAAAGACTTTTAACACGTGACTCCTCTTCAGCCTCTCCATGTCACTTCTACGAATTTATTCAAAGGAAAATTTACCAGAGATCTAGGAATGGGACCGATTTTTGTGCTTCCTTCTTTGCACTTTAGATAAAGTCCAAATATTCTTACAACACACTTATGTCCTTTCTTCCATGGGGGAGAAAAAAACACCTCTCACTGTGCGTAAAGAACGAAAGAATGGAACTGGATGCTTATTCTCCTATGTCCCTTTCAGCTCTCAGGCTCTGGCTGATTTTTTTCTAGTCAAAAAGTTCTAGAAAAGGAGAAACTGTGTTCCCTGGAAAAGGCCACCAGTTTTTATGGCAGAATTTCTAGTATTCAGATCATTGGCTGGCGTTTGAAGAAGAAAAAGGATCCAGCTGAACCTTCTTCCCATGTGGACCTCACATAATCGATAGACCTAAAAGTACTTTCTTGAACACGCACTCTGAGTGTGGAAGCGAACCTCGAGAGCATTTTCTTGCCCTTCATAACCATGTCCTGTAGCAGTGACGGAACCCATGAATGAGATGTCCGTGAATAAGACGCAGTAATCCATTTCCAAGTCCAAAATGTAGGAATTTAGAAAAGGGAGAGGTTCATGCAGAGCTAAAATGTCTGATGTGCGGTAATTTGGTCGTGATTTGACTTTGACAGAAAGGGAGTAGGCTACCACAAATTTCAAACCCTGAATAGTTTGTTGAGGTTTTACTGTCCAATGTTCATGGCTCTATAAATTCAACTATCCAGTCACTGAGCAGATGGTTGTTTTGCTTCAGATTTGAAAGATTTGAAACAAGAGCTACCCTGACCTAGATTACTCAATAAAGAATGCATCGCTATTATTTGTATTTTGACTCCTTGATTGTCTAATTCCAGTAAATAGCAGTTAATGATATATAACCAAGTCAAATAATGCACTGGTGGGGTTACCTATGGGCAGCGGCAGGCAGATCCCAAACCCAACTGGAAAACAATTACCAGACACAGGTCAAAAACTGTCCAACGGTACGAGTCAGGGAAATTCTAAGGCTAACCCCTCAAAGAGGGTTCCTATTCACACCCCACATGAGCAAAATCAGTACAGTCCTTTTCAGCTCTGACATTTGAACTCAGGACCCAGATTTTCCTCCGCGTTTAATCCAAAAGTACAACTACTGAAATCATAGCCCAATGAAACGCAGCTTTTAGCAGACTTTCCCTCTAGGAAATACACGGAAGTCTATCCATTAAAATGCTGACAGAATGACGATGATTAACGCTGTTTAGCCCCAGCTCAGGCTGAGGTGTAAAGCGGTAGCTTACCTCCACTCAGAATACCCGTTTTATGTTTTTGTTAGAGTTTCGCCCTGCTGTATTTCGTTTCGAGGAGCTCACAGAAGAACAGGCAGCCCCGTTGACAATGGATCGAGATGAACTCAAAGCAGAAACAAAGCGTATATACAAAAGGGAACGGACTGTATAGGAAGATACTACAGCCCTATCCTGCTAATAGTTATTTCTGCTGTTAACTGAGCTTACACACCCTGCTGGTCAGGGTTTTCATTAAATAACAAGCACACATGTTTTCCTGACGCATTTGAGGCCCATTCTGACACAGTTTGTACTAATATGAGGCGAGGGGATGGTCTGCCAATGGCGCATGTCACAGCACGCACTGTGGCTTTCCTGGATTCATTTGTGGCAGGTGGAGAACAGCGGGCGAGGAAAAGGGATGCGGAGAAAGGCCTCGGTCACCTACCCTTCAGGAACATGTGTATTTACCGGCTCCGTCTGCACTGTCAGGGAATGTTACACGGAGGATGAAAGGGTGACAATGATTTAACACCTGCCTCTCTTGAAGCTGCTATGACACCGCTGTGCCACCCTTTCCAGTCGGATGCCGAGCTGGATCAGCACCTTCACCTCGACCCCTGTGATGGCTCGTGCGGACGGCACGGCATGCCAGCACACCCCAGCACAGGACCTCCGTCTGCAGGAGGAGTGGACGGAGAAGATGAGAAGGAACAGCTTCCTGTTCGTCTCAGACACGGCGCCCAGTGCCAGCTTTCCTTCCTCCCCCACTGCAAGTGAGATGTCCTGTCTTCCTATTCCTTTTTTCTTTTTTATTTTCTCATGAAGACAGACATCCCTATTTCTCCCTATGCAACAGTCACCCGAGAAAGATTCACTTAAAAGTTGTTAGGTTACAAAATAGTCATGCTTTCTTTCTTTCATTTCTTTTCCTGGCTGTCCGTCTCCTAGAGCTGATCTCTAGAAGCAAACTCCTGGTGCGTCTTTTAGAAAAGATCTCGAAAGGGAAGCGGAAATGGGAAGGGACGGGTCAAAGGCTACAAAGTTTCAGTGCAAAAGATGCATGAATTCTGGAGATCTACTGTACAGCAAAGGGTGATAATTAAAATACTGAATTGTCTACTTATATACATTTGCCAAGAGGGTATATCTTAAGTGCTCTTACAACAAAAGGAAAAAATGTTTTTTTAAATCTTTTGAAAATTAAAGGGGATGAGTAGAAACCTTTGGAGGTGATGGATAAGCTTATGGCCTTGCTCATGGTGATAGTGTCACAGGTGTATTCTTATCTCCAAACTCAGCAAGTTGCGTACGTTAAATATATAAGGCTTTTGGTATGTCAATCAGATCTCAATAAAGGTTTTGTTTTGTTTTGTTTTTTCAAAGCAAAGAAAATGCCTGGAAGATGGCGATGCTCACGAGCACAGCGTGGTACCTGCTGTGATTACGGCCGTTCCCCTGAGCAACACTGTCCCTCTCCCCAACGTGGACGAAACTTGCTTCAACCATGAGAATTCACATCATACCAACACTGTCTCCAGTACCCTGTCACGTGCCTTGTCATGCACGAGGATCCCAAGCATGAGCTGAGACCACTGTGGCCCTGCTTTGGGCAACGGAAGCAAGGACATCACATGACTTCACCGATATCTGTCAGTCTGACGGTGCCACACAATTCAATCGATGACTGAGAAAGTGGGGCACGAAGAACTCTGATTTTTCTTTCCCAGAAAATTTCAGAATGCAAAACTGTTTACAGTGAAGTGCTATAAATGCCTTCTGACCCTCTGCTTAAAAAAAAAAAAAAAAAAGACTTAGAAGTGATCGAGAATTTCCGTGACTTAGCTTTTCATGTGAATCCTTAACACATTATCATCTTTCCATTCTAAAACTGGGAGTTTGCACTTTAAACAGAGGTTGCAATAAATTAATGCATTAGCTAAAAAGAAATGGACTCCATTTAAATGACTAAGCAGGTGAGCTGAATGTTATTTCCTCTCAACAGAGTAAGCAACATGAAAAGAAAACGAATACAAAAGGAACCTGAGGAACCCCCCCTGGCTGCAGGATCTCATGGGCGAGAGCCTGTCTTAGTGTGACTGACTCGGGGGAAGCCTGCAGCTTCAGTACTGAACAAACGCACGCAGTTTCACTCCACACAATGCTAACCAGCATTAGGTACACAGCCAACTAGTTATCTAGGCAATCCGTGTTTAAACATAAGCACAAATACACCCTCCTGCAATCGGACAAGGCCCAGTGAGCTTAGGGGTGACCCCAAGGTACATGGATTTCCAGGCACGTCAAACTGTACTTTTCAGAAAATCGTTTAGTCTCACAAACTCTCAGCAGGCACTCCGACTAGACGTGATCCGTGCGGGCCTTTTGTCTCAGGCTGCATTGCTGTGCTGTACGGGGCGCTCTGCGCGGTGATAATTGGTCTGGCTGTCCATTCCACCCATCAGGTGATAGAAAACTATCAATCAGGCTAAATGCAATGTGAGAGAAGTCTCTTTAGCCAATTAGTCAGTAATGAGAACATTAGCCTCAATATCTTCCGCAGAGGGCACCTTAGCCATTCCACCGGAGTCTGAGAAGACGACAGTCTCTGCGTGATTAATAAAGATCCACAGGATGCTTCAGGAACTCTACACGGGTGAAGAAGAGACTCCGAGAGAGATGCACTTGGAAGCGCTCAATGTGTTTAGGGCCACAGAGTGCTCTACGCAAAAGCACAGAACCGAACAATTTCAGAGCTGGAAGGGACCTTGGAGATCATCTGATCCAGCTCTCTCATTTCACAGATAAGGCAGGGAACGAAAAGACTTGTCCAAGGTCACACGGCTTGCTGGCAAAGGTGCGCCTCCCAGTTCTCTAGAGAACAATTTTAACGGCCGCTGGCAACAAACAAAAGGCAACCTATCAACATGGAGAGACACCTACTCGGGTCTGATATTTTTATACGTATCTTTCATTTCTACGTGGGGGCAAGAATCTTGTATTTTACCTCCTTGACTTCCTAGGGCTCGGAACGGTGACTGCATTCGTCATCTCGAGAAAGTACCATGTGTTTGTGGAGTAATAATTTCTAAACCAGACTCTCTGGATCCATAATGCCACTTACTAGACGTATGGCCTTGGGCAGGTACCACACACCTTGTACCTTGGCTTCCCATATCCGTAAAATGGGGATAATAACAGTACCCACTTCGTGGTGTTGTGATGAGGTTAAAGGAGTTAAGTGTACATCACACACCAAGAACAGAACGGGCACATGCAACTCAGCTGTTACTTGGAAGGTGCTCTTGGGGTGGTAATCGCAATGACAAGGCCACGTCCGCATGTATGGGAATAATGCTAAGGTAAACTGGGAAAAAGTAAACAAAATGGCATAAGCTTCCTTAGGGTGAGGTCTGAGGGAATGACGAAAAGCAGAGTAAATTCCAGCAGGAGAGCCAAGGTGAGGCTGATGAGGCTGAGACAGCGATTCGTGGAAGCATCGCTGAAGCTTGGGATGATGAGGCCTTAACATTCCTCCCTGCCTGCCAGACTGCTGCCCAGGAGGGCACCCTCGAGTGGCAGTCTGTGCGCCCCACTCTGCCCCGCACCTCTGCAACCAAGGGGCCACATTCCAGGTGCCACACGCAGTCTGTGAGCTCAGCTCGCCTCTGTCAGACACGTCACCGTTCACAGAGTCGCCAAGCCCCGACCTTGGGGGTGACTTTGTCCCCTCCAGCAGCTTCCCTCACGCCCTCCTGCCGGTCCCCTCGGCCCTCCCACTGCACTCACCACGCCATGTCCCGACCGCATGTTTTACTCAGAAGACTCCCCTGCTCGTTCCATTTCTGTGTTTTCTACTCCCCAGGAGTGCTCCCCGAACGCAGGGCCAGGCAGGTATTCGACACGAGGGCCTCCTCGGTGGACTGTCCCACTGCAGCACACACCCAACAACATGTGCTACCCTGACACAGGATCCTCAGTGCACCACCGTAAAACGCCTCTGAGGCTGTTCTCTTTTATGTTGCAAAAGCAAATAGACTCTCTGATCACCGCTACCAAACACCCTCCCCCCGCCAAAGAAAAAAAGAGAGAGAGAAAACACATATGAGAGAAAAGACCAGCTCCCCTGCCACTCCTGGGGCCGGGGGCGACAAGCACAGACACTCGACAAGCACATGACCAGAGCGCTGGGCACACAGACGTCGGTGGACGCCCAGGTGAGCCCGGGATGCGCTCCAGGACCAAAGTTTAGGGTCGAAAAGGCCCAGGAAAAAGTGGGGGATGCTGCCGAAATGCTGGTTCTTTCCCTTTACATGGGATGTGTATCCCGTCTCAGGTGAGAAAAACAGAGGGAAAGGGAGCGGGAGAAGGAGGGAGAGATCTCGGAAGACCTTTGACGGTGGGAACACTTCTCCATGCTCCTCCCCATTCTCTCACCGCGCTGAGGGCATCTCCAGTCGCCTGAGTGAGTGAATGCATGTTGGGAAGGAGACGAAGGGAAACAAAGAAATACATCTTGAACTTGGGAGATACAGCTGAAAACATACCTCAACTCCTGAGAGCGAGGTACTCATCCTGTGTGGTTTTCAACCACTCTGAGGAATTCAGAGAATTCATCTCCAGGCAGAGGGTGAGGGTCCCTCCCACCTGGACATCCACCAGTCATGTGACTCTGTCTCACCTGTTCAAAGTCATTATCGCTGATAGCCACCAATCTGTCCAGCCCTCCTTCCTCTAGCCCTGGCATGCCACTTTATCTCTAATATTATATTCAACGGGAATCAGAAATGGCTAAGCACATCCCCTCAAACAGATCAACAATGTGCAGGGTAAAGTGCTTAACAAAAGACCGTCACAAGTTTGTGGAAAATGCAAATTTTAAATTACACACGGAACAATTGCCGTATTGATATCTTTCCTACTGGCCTTATCTTGCCAGAATATGGGAATCAGTGTCGGGAATGAACCCCCTCACTGATTTAAATAGAATTCAAATATATATTTTATACATAATAATAGTCTTTTTTCACTATTACATAAACATAAAATATTACCCTCCTTCTATTCTGGAGACGTTATGACAATCTAAGCTAACACATTTGCTTCAACTCAAGTCCCTGAGAGAACAGAACTACAATTACTGTTTAGCAAGAGTTTGATCCACTCTGCTTTGTCTCTAAAATGCATCCGATGAAACTTTCATGGAAGACGCCATGGAATCACTCTGTGGTATGACACACTGTGACTATTTTAAAAACGTTCGTATTTCTGACATTTACGATAAGACATTCTTTTCTGTAGGCAGAAATTATTTAATGTCCAATAGTATGCAAGCATTTCTACACAAAAGCATCCTAAGGCATGTTAATTTGAGAGAGGCAAATGATGTTATTTTGGGAGTGCGTCTCAAAGCAATAGCCACTGATGAGCGTGGTTAGATACCCACTACTGGATATGGACACCTTTGCTAGCTCGGGCTCCGTGGAGACAGGAGAGGTAGGATGATAATGGAGACCCAAGAAGAAAGAGAACAGAAGAGATATAAGAGAAAGAAAGACAGGGCAAGGCAGGAGGAGCAACTCCTAAAAAATGGAGGAACTGAAATAAAATCCATCCCCCACCCTTTCAACAGGGAAGTGACCTCTTGCACTGAAATGGGGAGAATTTTTTTAGTGTTTCAGACAACGCGAAATACAAAGGAAACCCATACCTCCAGGATTTAAAGGGAATGTGGCAGTTCCATCATCCAGAGAGCTTGATTATGTCACATGAGGGACCTTTAACTAAAGGGTATCTTACTCAGCCCATATGGGTAGCTGTCTCTTGTTCACGAGATCAATGAATGAAACAGCTAACCTTTACAAAGGTCTCCCTTAAGTGTAAGGTGCCGTCTGAAGCATGTATTAACTCATTTAATCCTCGCAAAGCTCCTGGGAAGTGAGAACTATTATTATCCACATTTCACTAATAAGAAGTAAGGAGTGCGCCCACATCACACAGCCAGGAAGTGGTGGAGGGAGGATTCAAACCCAGTGGTCTCACTCTAGATCCAGCACTAGCAACCATTTCGTTAGGGAATGAGTGAGTGAATGAATGAATGAATGAATGAATACAAGTTATGCTCTTTCTAACTCGTGCCTCTAAAGGCTGCTGGCAGAGCCTGTCTGTACCACAAAGAATCACCTTATAAAACCACGCCTCACACCCATCCCTCCCTGCACTGCACCCCGCGTCCTGACCTAGCCTTCAGTTTGTAAGCGGGGCAAAGTCGAAAGCAAGGTTGCTGTCTCAGTTGTCTGCCCCGGTCACACAGGGCCCGCGTGAGAAGACAGTGCTGCGTGGAAGAAGTGACTGCGGAGCTTCCTGTGGGCCCCAGGGCGCTTCCTGCTGGAGGACAGAGATCCGTCCCAGTGCTCTGGCCGCATTCCAAGTAAGCACAAGCTGCACCGAAGTCTGAAGTTTCCGTTAGTGGCAGGGTCTCCACTTCCTGTTCCAGGCTGTTGAGTAACAGTCATGTACTTCACATCCTTGAGGTGTCCACCCTTGGGTATAATGTGCCAAGAGTCTCAGAAACACGAAGGAACTCAGGTCTGATAAAACAGGTCGACCTTCGGGGACAAAGGCAAGCCACTCAAATGCTGTCACGATGCCTGACAGCACTAAGCCTGTGATGACTTGAACACAAGATGCATATTTTCTGCGTACGATTTCCCCTTCCCCTCTTCTCTGTTTCCAAAGCCCTCATTTAGTAGACACTTCTGTCTGTTAATCTTACACGCATTTACCTAAGGTTCTGTTCAACGCTCAGCTATCAGACAGCATTCTTTTTCCCCGCCCGGTTTCAATTTGGTTTCCCTATATCTGAGAAATATGCCATTTCAAAAGCCCTGATTTTTAGTTTATGAGAATGAATGCTGAGGAAGAGGCCCCAGGAGAGCGATACCTTCACAGGCTCCAAGCAGCCGAAAAGTTCTGGTGTTTTTTGACATCCACCTTCCTCCCTTCCCCGAGCTCTCTCCATCCCCCCCACACTCTGCCACATATTTGGGGGGCAAGTATTTGGAATAGTGAAGAATTAAAACATGAGAAAATCGAATGTGTCCAACAGCCACACTATTTTTTATTATTCTAAAATCGCAGCACTAAACCTAGAATAGCTCACACAAGGGTGCACAATATATTTTAATCAAATCAACTGTGCCCACCTAGATTTCGCTCTTGGGAAAATTCTAACCAAGACAACACTCTCAATCAGTTTAAAATAGTCCATTGTGACAGGAAAGTACCTTGAAAATTGGTGAAGACTCATACATAGAACCAATTTCCCCTCTAGGGAAAATCAGTGCATATAAATTCATTAGGGTAGTTAATTCCTCCACGTAAACAGCTCCTGACATCACTGTTAATGCTTGGAGAAAAATAAGCAGCCTTTTCTAATGAACAGATTATAGATTCTAAAGTGAAGAGAGCTGAGTTCTAATTATGCTCCTTATAATAAAGCAATAATAAGACATGTTCCCTATTCACGGGGGTGTTTTAATAATAAATAAGACAAATGGGTAAAAATACTTTTAGTTCTTCTGGGTAAGGCACTACCTAATCCCAGAGTTGTTCTACATTAAAAAAATAATAATAATAGATTGATGTGTTCTGTGCGGTTTCAATGAGGGCTATCGGCCCATACTGTTTTAAAAGCAGAAAACTGTTAACACCGGAGATCTTGTCAAAATACATTTCCCTCTGGTTAAGAAAAGGAGAGAGGGAGGGCTGAAGGGTGGAGTGGCAAGAAATTGTCATCAAAGCACTGTTAATATGAACTGAATTATATTACAATGGCAATACTTCAACACGGGGCACGAAAATCGTTCCGTATTATCGTGGATTGACACTATGACAATTGTTCATTGAAAGGGGATGACAGCTGTAGCATTATAACTCAGCGCACAGCACAAGATGAATGAGCTTTACAAGTTCTTCCCGAACGGGCCCCTACTTCACGAGAGTTTGTATCAGCCCGAAATAAATACATGCCAGGATTTTCACGATCTCAGCAAATTTAGCATCTCTTTACAAACCAATGCCCTGCCAGTGGCCTCAGCGTGCCACTGTCGCGTCCCTGCTTAGTGGATTCGCAGCAGCTGTGAAATGTCAAGTCAAATGCCATGAAAGATCTATATGGCGCCTCGCAGAAGGAATGGTAAAACGCCTGCGCCTGGACAAGCGGGAACTGGCGTCGACCTGCCTCCCAAGCCTCAGAAACACTGTCTCTGAACCCACCAGCCTCCTTCCGCCACGTACGGGAGTCAGGGAGTCATCTGCGTGCCTCCGATTCCAAATCCCCCGCCTAAAGAAACTAACATCGAGTATGTTTCGTCAAATTAATGCATGTCGGAGGACAGAGAGAGTCACATCATCTGCTTATGTGCAACAAGCCGTTCCTGCTTACTTGAAAAAAGAAAAAAAAGCAAAGCAAAAGCAAAAAAAAACAACAAAAACAAAAACAAACCAACCAACAAACTAAAAAACCCACTCATAACATTAACACAAAGAGATAAGCCTTGTTCCTATTCACATATTAGTGTTTTACTTTCCAACAATAATCCAGTCTTTAAAAAGCAGAATCTGCTATTTATTCTGCTCTAGCGTTAGCTTTTTCCAAACTCGGTAGTCAATACCTTGTGAACATTTTCTCGATCTCCTCAAATATTCTTCAACAATATAATTTTGATGGCTATACATATTCCATTTTCTACATATCATCACTGCCATAGCCAATCCTGTTGTTGAACACGTGGACTGTTTCTAACTTCATACTATGAAAAATAATGCAGCGACTACGTAATATTTGTACACTCTCCTACTAATTTCTTAAGACTAAATGCGTAAAACCTTGTATTGATCTGCTATGATCCCGACTGTGGCGACACTCAAAGTGAATTTGGAGGCAGTCCTTGGAGAGGCGCCCTGAGCATCACATGCCCATCAGAAGAGCCCCTGAAGGCCTGGTAAGAGCAGCTGAAGAGCCATAAACCACGAGCAAGTTCTCCGTCTCACACTTAGCGACAACAGAACCACTTATCCATTAATTGCTGTGGCTGAGTCTTCGAGAGTTAAGTGTAGCGATCTGTCTTGGTAGGTGAAGAAGAGAAAACCATATGAAAAGAAAGAGGGATTATATGAATATTCTCCATGCTTCCACTCTCAGTATTCAATATAAACTTCCTCCAAAAACCTTTGAGTGGATAACAAAATGTGAGACTTGCTTTATGCTATTCTGCAGATGTTTCTGGCTCTATCTTCCAGGCACACGGCAGAACTGCACTTCCTGGCCCGTATGTGGTTAGATGGGATCACATGACTCACTTCGATGAATAAACTGTGAGCTGAGTACCAGGTACTGTTCCTGGGCTAATATTAAATTGCTGAAGTTACACCTCTTGGAGCTCTCCTTCCTTTGGCTAGTTTGAGATACTGGCTCGTTTGGTCAGGATGGTCCCTGAGTGACAATGACAAGCAGCCGAATCTCCTCTTCCCACCAACCCACAATAAACATGAGCAAGAATTTTTATTCTTTTAAATTACGAAGATTTGGGGGTGATCTATTCTATCCTCACCTACGCTCTCCTGATGGATGAACACAATAATATTGAGCTGAACTTTGTGATCTCATGGTCCAATTTAAAATAGTAACATAAAACTCTATTTTTCTCTATACATACTTGAGAACTTGGAGAGTTACAGACAATCTTTATGGATTCCTGCGCTTCACTATGTGTTAATTCAACAGGCATTTTTTTTTTTTTTTTTTTTTTTGCCTATTTGGGTACAAGGTGCTTACAAGGTACTTTGGGAAATACGAAGATGAGGGAGACACAGCTATGAGTGGGAGAGATGGAAAGAACAGTTTCACTATAGAAGCTTATGTGAGGTGGTCTTCAGGGGCCAAGATTTCGACAGGGAGAGATTGGGGGACGACCAGGGGTCTGGAAGGAAGACCCACCTTCAGCACAGAGACAGCGGAGGGAACACAGAAGACGCACCAGGTATCCAGGGCAGATGAGTCTTAACTCCTGTCGAGAAAGAAGGTTTGACAAGTGCGAATTTGGGGAGAAAGTGCTGAGGGCCTCACAGGGGCTTACGCTTGGCTGGCTGAGTCAGGGAAATTCAGGGCAGTGGAGGCGGACGGACGTGAAACAGGGATTGGAAGGGGGAGCATTATCAGCCAGCAGGAGAGAAGCAGGAAGAGCTGGTCTGAGCAGGTTTTCCTGGCAGAAGCATGGCGCCTGTGTCTGAATAATGAAGTTGGTAAAACCGGGAGGGCTGGAACCCAGAGAGGGGAGGCTCCACGCCGGATGGTTCCAGCTCGAAACTCTCAGCACGGGGCTGACCATAAAACAGGCAAGTAGTGCATACATAATAGCCAGGAGCATCCACCCACTGACCAGTGAGAGGCAAGTCAGTTTTATAAGGCATGCTGTGCTGGCCAGCCCTTTTTTTTTTTTTTTAACACCTTTGTCCACTTTTGGAGCTTTAGTTTATTATTAACACTCCCTCCAACAGTGGCCATGGCAGAAGCTGACAGTATCACTCAGATTTGAGCACTTATCTACCTGTCACTAGTTCTGGCTTAACCCAGACGAGGCTGAAAGTGGGTGACATGACGTCTGGAGATTAACTTTATGAATTTTAGCTTTAAACGGTATATGTGAGACCTGCTGGCATTAATTGTCTTTTACTTCATGATAAAAAAAAAAAAAAAAGGCTTTTAAAACAAAAAGAAAAACATTCCAGTTACTCAGTATTTGGTAAGGTTTTTCACTGGTAAGTTCCCTTTTGGTTAACCTGCTTCCCTTTATGAAAACATTTTAGTTTAGTTTTTTTTTTTTTAAAAAAAAAGACAAAAATTAGTATAAAGGCTGGAAAAAAAGTAGGTGGAATGGGAGAAAATGATCGCTCTTCTGTGTGATACTGAGTAAGTGGACTGCATTTCTGGTCTAGTTGTAGCACAGTATTTCAAGTATGAAAGGAAAATTGCTTTAGGGAAATAAACAGTTTTACCATGAATTTCATCCTTTGGATAGCTGACCAAAACATAAGAAATCCAGGAATAGGTTACAGGAAACTACAACACCCTTGGACGGAGAAATAAGCACAGGTTATGTTTTCAAAAGGCACATGAGTGACCAAATAAAGCCATCTCCGAAAAGGTCAGCAGGAATTTATTGGGAACCTACGAGACACACAACTGAAGAAAGTTTACTTGTAACTGGACGGCATGTGCTCGCAAAAGCAGTGGATGCCTTTACACTTTTCTCACCAAAGATAGCAAACCTTTCCCATGAAAAACTTCACTGGAATCTGTTTTGTTCTAAGGTCAGATCTACAAAGCCATAATTACCTAGGTAACTTGGCTCTGACGTTGCCCAAAATATCGAGGTAATTATAGGAGAAAGGTCATTTCCTCTCTGTAATCTCAACTATACCACTGGCTGTCTACACTGGCAGTTATCCAGTTAAGAACAGCCTTTCATTGCACTTTGTGCTTGCATAAACCTTGCCAAAGACTATGACATTCTGAACAGGGGATTTTTTTTTTTAATGGCCTTTATAAATATTCCTCCTCTCTTGTCCCGTTCACTAGGATGAGCTGATGACTTCCTCCACAGGAGGATATATGAAATACCCTTTGCTAATTTTTACGTTCAAGGAGAGGAGAGGTGTTGAAGAAGAATGAACAGGGGGTGCCAAGATCTACAAAACTGTGGGATTATCGAGGGGGGAGAGAGGGAGGGAGGGAGAGAGAGAGAGAGAGAGAGAGAGAGAGAAGCAGATATGCAGGTCGGCAGACGTCTTATTCAGAGTTTGAGCTCTGACAACACGGGCAGTTTGGGGCAGAAAGCAGCACATCTGCTGGTCTGTGATTGCATGAGAAAAGCGACCGACCAATCCTTTTCTTCGCAAAGGAAAAATGGCATTTATCTCAAGTACAGCAAGGCATATTAGGATTCACCTCCCCCATTCTCTTTCTTCCCTCTTCCTCCACCTCCATCTCCCTCACCACCTCCCCTTCCTGTTGGAAAAGAAAAGGTGGGAGGGGAGAGGGAGGGGGGAGGACGGGTCGGCCACAGACAACACTGTGGGAGTCTCTTTCTTCGGCTTTTACCAGCCTATGGGGGTCAGGATGCTATTGGTTCAGCTTTATGTGTGATATGGTGCCTCTCACTTAGCAACAGCTAGCAGGAGAGGCAGGAAGCGACGCCACCTGGCTCAGCGAGTGTGCGGATGGTTTAAAACGAGCCACTCACTCAGAGGGAGACAGAAGGGAAGAGAGAGAGAGAGAGAGAAAGAGCAGTCTGAGCTTAACATTTTGTACCACGAAGAGCAAGGCTTAATCAGGGTGTTAACAAGAACCAACAGGCAGCTATGGGGGACGAGCAGAGACTGGACGGGAGTTATTCTTAATGAGTATTTAGGTATAAATCATATAAATAATGTCTTCATATATACTTTTTTGTGGACAAACTACACTGTACTGCCTGGGTGGTGGGTGGGAGAAAGATGGGTTCTCCAGGCAAAAAGGAAGAGGGAAGATGAATCTCAAACTCTCCAGTGAGTTTACTGGGTTTTATTTTGTGTTCACACCAGGGTGCTACTAGACAAGAAAAAGTAAAATTGGGTATACTTGAAAAAGCAATTGGCTGTGTAATCACAGGATTTTTTTTTTAATTAGTCAACACAGTAGCTATTTCTAAATCCTAAATTCCATTTTAGTGTTTGAAAATTAACTTTGTGGAATGGAAAGCGGCAAAAGAGAAGTCTATCTCTGCTAGAATGAGATTTTTTTTCTTTCTTTCTTGGCTTCCTTTGTGGAAAAGGGAAATTTCTGAGAAGGATGCTGAAAGAAGTCCTAAAAGCTCACACAGCCTCAGCATAACAGGACTCGGGGCCAATAACAACACGGAAATACATTCTGCTATCCTCTCTTCTTCCATTTCTCTCCATCCAGTTTTCCCTTCCCATCTGTCTTGGGCCCCAACACACTTTCGAAGGATATTATCTTACCTATTTGTCCATCCCAATCCACCCCACCCCATCAAACAGCCTAAGCTTTAGATTCTAAAATATCGATGGGAAAGTATCTTTCTTTCCTTCTTAGGAAAAAAAAAAATGGCGCTTTTGAGTATGGACTTGGGTGCCTTTCACTGGATCAGCTGAGGCCCTAGAGACAAAGACGACACCCTGGGAGGCACAGATGGACCTCTGTCCGCCCAAATACACCAGACCCCATTAACCCCTTCTGCTCTGAGCAGTAAAAGCCACTGACTACAGTGACACCTGCTGCTCGGGGCACAGCTGTACAACCTGGTGTCACCTACTACGTTCTCAGAGGCAGACATGTGCTCGACTGCCACGGGCGCCAGCGAGCAGCCCTCAGGAGTCGGGGCTCAATCCCGAATGGTGCAACCGTCAGCCCCTCACATACTGGCCTCAGATGCTGTAACTCTGGGGCCTTCTACGAGGCCAGCAGACTTCACCTCTGGGATACAGCCTCTCCCTCAGACAAAGGGATGACCTCTGGCAACAATTCTGCACCAGCCACTGGAGGGAAAGCCTAGCTGGTTAAGAACCCAACGCTCCTTGAGAATCACTTCTAAAGTGGAAATCACTTCATTAACAACCTCCTTCGATACCTGATTAACATATTCTGGGAAAAATGAAACTTTTACACAGTATCCATGGACCTGCCCTCTACAGAGAAAAATATGACAGTGAAGCAATAGGACAATAGAGGTATTTAGGAAGGCTACTTCCACTGGTTAGTCAGTTCCCAGAAATCCCCTCCCATTGAGGAAAAAAAATCCATTTAATTAGACTTTTCTGAACGCATAGCAAAAAATGCCTACACGTTAATGGCAAAAATATTGGTTAAGTCTATGATTCTTTTCTCCATCAGGGACAAGAAGCAATGTCACTAACAGACTCCATGATTCCCTCCCCAAATAGGCACTAAGTTTAAAACCATATTAAAAGTCCCAGGAGTAGAAAGTCTAGATGATTATAAAAGTAATAGTAAAGCTTAATTCATTTTTGGCAAAGAATATCTAATGAGTCGCCAGCAAGGTAGGTACACAATGATGCCGAAAATTCAAATGTCACTCTTCTTTGAGAATGCTCAAAGCACTTTGCAAATATTTTGCTTTTTATTCCACTTGGAATAGCTCGATGTTAAATTGTGAAATTTTCATTTCCTAAGTGGAAAATAGAAGAGTTTTACAGCTTTTAGCATCACAGAGCAAGCCAGTGGAGGGGCTGAAATAAGAACCACGCTTCCCAATTTCAAGCCTGCAGCTTAGCCACTGGGCCACTGGTACCAGGCAACGCTCACGGACTCACAGCGAGCCCTGCCTCATCCCTCTTATGGACGCCTCATCCTTGGGTGCTAATTCGTGTTACTATCTCAGAATTATTGTGGTGGTACCATTCTATTTGCAGTCTCCTTAAATTTTCTTATTTTATGATCTCATCTGTTGCTTTCACACACTGGGTAAAGAAAATAATTAGTATGTAGGAGACTTGAATAAAGCTTATGAAAAACACAGGCATGGTTCAAACATAAGTCAAACAAAAGAAAGGCTAAATGTATGCCCCTAGAGCTTATAACTGCCTAGGTCTCTCACGTTCCAACAGTAAAATGAGTTCTCGGGAAGGGAGCTGAGCGGGCTCACCGCCGAGCCACGCTCCACCAGGTGGAGCTACTATGGGGTGTCCAGCCAAGTGGTCTAATCAAGAGCACGATGCTGAGACGTTCCTCTCTTTCCCACAGAACTGCACATTGGCAGAACACACCTGAACACAAATGTGTGCGTAAAGCAAAGCTCTGCGGCTATGCCACGAGGTAGGCCCGAGTACAGACATCTGTTTGCTGGCGTGAGGGTGGCAGAAATGACAACCACAAGCGTCCCTCGAAAATCCCACGCATTTTATGCGATGCGAAGCTCCTTCCCTCAAAACAGTCTTAAATCTACACAAGTATTTTCCCCTAACGGGGAAGGTTGATAGTGATACATCTGTCCCCATGATTCGCTCTTTCCCAGATACTGTTTTAACATGAAGCTCAACTATCCAGCGCTAAACTAATGGGTGTCACTGACGAGTTGCATAGAACCAAGAACAGACAGACAGAACGTCCCTCATTCCAAACGGGAAAGTTGTGTTTCACTGAATGAATCATTCAAGATGCAGGTGCTCCGGTGAGGGGTCACGCGTTCTTCAGACGCAATACGAATCACCGGCATCGATGGATGGGACTCCCCATGAGAGCTGGACAGATCCTGCAAATGCAGCACGTCTGACACTTGCCTCCCCAAACGGTCCCTTCTGACATCCTTCCTGCCTTCCACAGCACACACCTGGAAACGAGGGGGCAACGAGGGGGCGCCTGCGACCGCTCCCGCCTCATCCCCTTCGGTGATCGCCATGCCCCCTGGACTCTCCCTTTGGGTGAGCCTCACACCTGGCTCCCAGTCCCTATGATCCAGGTGGCCCAGGCTGGGAGCACATCACTTTACACCTGACTCTCTGCAGGGGTCATGTTCCCTGATCCTCAGTCTTCTACTCTGGGCCATCTATCTGCCTTCGAGACACTCATTCACCCTCACAACCAACAGTGGCTCTTATTTAACTGTGTGGGATCTAAAGAACTTTGCCATACGTGGTTCATACAATCCCACTTTTATAAACAAAACGTAATACCATACACATGCATGTGAGAGTATATCTATATAAGTTTTTTTGAATGAATACGGGGCCAGTAAATCTTTTCTATAAAAGGCCATTTGGTAAATACTGAAGGCTTTGGGGGCTGAAAGGCAAAATTGAGCCTCTTATGTCGATATTATTATGAGAGAAAATAAATATCCACAAAATTTTTATTGACAAAACTCAAAACTTTATTTAATGACACTGAAATCTGAATTTCATACAATTTCACATCTCAAGAAACACGATTATTCTTTGGAATTCTTTTCAGCCACTTAAATACGTAAAAATCATTCTTAGCCCATGGACCATCCCAAACCAGGTGGCAGGCCCACTTTGTCTCATGGGTCATAGTTGGGTGACTCCTAGAATATACATCAAGTGGTTAAAGCTAGGTTTAAAGAATGGGGAGGGGAACGAAAAGGTAAGTTTTTCACTTTTCAATTAAGACCTTTCTGTACCGTTTACATTTTCATTACAGGCACGTATTACTTTTGATTTGAAAAAACAGGAATGGAAGATGAGATTGATTAACATAAAGTTAACCAACTTCAGACTTTTCCAGTTCCTCCATTACCTTCGTGTCTAAGTTCATTTCTGTTACCATCTCCTCTGTGTCTACTGGGATGGTGGTTTCTTCCTTATTTGCCTAAAACCCTAAGCCCCTTCCTGTTTTCACACCTTCGCTGTCTGGCAGAGTCATACTCATATTTCAAGGCCTAAGCTCCTCCTTTAAGACTTCCATACCTGGCAGTATAGGGAAAACCTGAGTTCTCCGATCATTAATTGTCAGCTAATTTACAGTGTTCTGATCTCGTCTCCTCGTTCATCTGTGGGCTCCCCACAGGCAGGAACCCCCTCAGAACCCTAAGTGTCTTTCACGCACCAAACAGTAAGGAATGTCCACCTACTGTTCAACCAATGTCAAACACTCGACAGCATTTCAGCCCCCCTATGCTAAAATACAACTCCAGAATATTCAATAAATATTCTAGGATCACTGGATGGAATTTGGTAGGATAGAAATTTCGTCTTAATGTATAAAAAGGTCACTTTTTAACGTTTGGAACTGTCCGACGATGAAATATACCGCCTCTTGAAATAACAAATTTCCTGACACTTAAAAGTATTCAAAACACAAGTGCATGACCATCTGTCAGGGATTCTGCAGAAGGCATTCCTGTATTATTTAGGTCAGACCACATGGCCGATAAAGCCCCTTCTCACTCAAGAATTTATTATTATCAGCACTATTCCCCAACCCCAAATATCTCATCTATTTGTTAAAATTAAGTGACTTAAAGTAACAGGGGTGACATATTCCCAATCAGATCATCAAAAACTCTTATTTCTCTGCTGTTTATTGCAAGTCTATGGGTATATTCAGATGACATTAATTAGTTTAAGCAGACTTAATATATTTGATAAACCACCAATACTAATCTGAGGAAAAGATCCCAGAGCAGAGAGTATTTTTTAACCCTTATTTAGATAGCTCCTTGGGGACAATTTTATTGTTTTTGTTTGTTTTTCATTCTTTTTCAAGAGGTTGTTAGGTTACTGTAACTAATCAGCTATCTGAATGACAAGATGTAAATCACAGGTATACTTATATCTTGCTTATCCTGAATCCAGTGTTCTAGATCCTTAGCATTCTGGGGAAACCCCAGCTTCAAAAGGAACTTAGAAATACATATTCATTGGAGGTAAAAGCATAACCTCTGAGCACTCAGCCACATGTAAACATGACTGCAAAAAGCTAAGGGTCTAGAATTACATGTCATCATTTCTGTCATCAGGTCCCTACTGAATGCCCACCAGAGGCCAGGCAGTGCTCTATAACAGGGTCAGACCCACAGCCAAGGACTTACACCTGTCACCTAATAAAGGGTCAGTTCGTTGGGGGGGAAAAAAAAAAAGGAAGGCAATACACTGATTGGCTATCAGTTCTACGAAAGACCAACCTTTTTACTCAAAAGCCGAGAAGTAAAGAGCTGGTGTCAAGAGAATCACAAAGAAAGAAAAGTGCGTGGAAGGAAGAGAAGAAAAAAAAAAGATTAAGAATCAGCAGCAGCAACAGGGTTTTAGAAGGACGGACAGGGAGCAGGGGACACAAACGGAGAAGAAAGGGTGAAGAAGACGCTACCTGGAAATGACCAGGGCACCTACTATACGTGTGTACACAGACTCCGATGCCACAGGGTTCCTGCCACACAGAGCCTTCACTTTAACAAGTAACCTGGTGTTCACGATCGGAAATAATCTCAGTCTCCCAAGTACTTTCTAAGGACGTAAGACCTCAGTTCTTAAAGGCACACGTACTGAGGCCTGGCACACAGCACAGCGTCAGCTAACATTAGTGTTTTTTTTGTTTTTTGTTTTTTCATATTCTCCTTGAGTCATTAAGAAAAGACTCGATCATCTTCAGCCATAAAAACAAACCAGTGAGTAATAATAACAGCTTATAATTCTTGAGTGCTTACTGCATGCAGGCGCTAAACACAACACTTTAAACGGGCTGTTCCAACAGTTCGATTTTATTTTTGGACGCAGAACCCGGGGATCAGACAGGTTAAGTAACTTGTGCAGCTTTATAAGGCTAGGCAGTAACAGAGCTAGTAGGATTTAAACCCAGTCCTTGAAGATGGAAGCCCTTCAAGTTGACAGTCTTGTTTTAAATGACTAATTTCAGTTACGTTGCTAATAATACAGGAAAACCACGCTGACGTGCCTTCTCAGCTTTAGAGGCATTGTCACTTCTATGCCACACAGAAGCTATTTAATTTTTGAACATCAGTGAATGAGATGGTGAAACTGTGCTTTATTTGTTAACAAAGTTTAACTAAAAAGTTCTCAAAAAAAAAAAAAACATAGTTATTAACTATATCCTGGGCATCCAAAAACAAAATTTGCCCCAAAAAATTGAATCAGACTTCAAAGACTATTTGCCAAGAGTTTTTTTTTTTTTTTAATGAAATTATAGAAAGAGACCAAAATCAGTCGATTTATTGCCATGAAAACAGATAAATCTAGGAAACAGCCTCTTGGTCAGCAAAAGAATGTGGTACGGTTAATAGCTAAGATAAGTCTTTATCCGGTTTTAAGAAAAATACAGTATTCCACATAGTTGAATTATCCAGATACTAAAGTTTTAGAGACATTGAAGTAAAAGCTATTTTTAGGGAAATCTGTCTGTAAAGATTTATATACATACTTACATGCTGACAGTCACATATTCCTGCAGAGAAAATACCATCTTCTCCATGGTTTATCATAAGACCATCATTATGAATATTATCAGTCACAGACTGCTATTCAATTCTCATGGGGTTTGGGGAGGTGCTGGACTCAGTAAAGCTCTTCGATGCTGCGTTAATGACCCCAGACTGCCACACCTCCTAGGTCCCTAAGTCTGCTTTCTATACCTGTTGCTTTTTACCCTACTCTCTGCATTTCTTGCTTTCACTCTGCTTCTAGTCTGCTCTCTTACTTTATACATGGCCAGTTTGCTGAGCACCTCAGGGTGACTCCAGGTTAAATGTAAAGCCTCCCATCCCCAACTCTCTCGGAGGTTTTTCCTTATTTTGGGTAATGTTTTGTTGTTGTTGTTGTTTATTTTTTTTTAACTCACTTCCAGGTTCCAGATGGTTAGGGCTGATGGGAGCCTAACTTCCAAATAAACGTGGAGGAACTCTAATGGTCTCTTTATAAAAGTGTCTTTCTTAAACACCAGAATGTGGATTTCTGGAGAAGTTTTACGTTACTTGGCTGAGAAATTAGGTACCATACCCTTTTAAAATTAAATATCGACATATAATGGACCAGGAAAGGGAAAAAGTATGATTCTTCTATAAAATAAAATAGAATTTTGTTTTCCCTTCAACACTTTCTTTGTTTTGGGTGGAAGCCCGTCACGTTTACAGTATTTTTTTGAATTACTAATTTAAGTTACTCTGCTAAGAAAAAGAACTTGACATCCATTCATTAATCCTGCTTGATTTTGGTGAATGAATGGATATCAGAAATGAAACGGAAGATCGTATACATGAATATATGGCATCATTGTTAATATACATGTTTACATCACCTCTACCAGTCTGTCATTTCACATTTCCATGTTTCAATAGAGTGCTCATCGCCATGTTAGTTTTCCGTTATTGCTATTATTTTCATTTTGCTATTAGTTTGCTTAGATTGAGAGCATTTTGTTTGTTTCACTTCTTTTGTTGTTGCTTTAGAAAGCACTACAATGAATGTTTCCACTTACATACCTAGTTCTTCTGAATGATGCCTTTGAGGTTAAATATAGATCTTCACATTATTGACCTAATTTTAAAAAATCCAAGCACAGTTAGAAAAGAGAAATGGAAAAAATGAGACTAAGCACGAGAGAAATGGTAACAGAGTCAGATGCGTCTTCTCTAGAGAAGACGGCGAGCTGGATGCAAACGCTGGTCATGTCATCTGTTTTTCTGCGTGTGCTGTCTCACTACGATTCAGGTCAAGGTTATCTGTTCTCATTGTGGTTTCACTGATTGCCTAGAAATTCTAAGCGCAGAGCAGAACTGGAGTTCAGTGCTTTCTAGAGCATCTCCTACCTGAGGTTGATTTTCATCTCTTAACTTTTTCTAAAAGTTGTTGGATCCTACAAAGAAATAGATCTCATTATAAAATCAAGAGCGTTAGGGCAACTTCCAGCTTAAGGAAGGGAAGAAGAACATCTTGCTTAGTGGCTGTAATGTCCCTCACAGTCAGTCACAGGAACTCAGCGGACAGTCAGTAAACACAGTCCCAGGGATAATGCAGGGATCCAGCAAACACTTCCCAAAGAAATGACTGGGGGCAGAGAGGGTGTTCCTCCCCATTAAGGATACCCTTTTCTCCTACTGTAAGGCATACTTATGAATGGAAAGTGTTTAAAAATCTGACAACACACAGTTCCTAAAGAATGTACTTAGGAATGTTTGCGGACTAGGGATTGAGGTCAGAGGTGAAAAGCAATGCTCTGACATTCTCATTGTCTGATTATGAAGAAAATAAAATACATCTTTACTTTTAAAAAAAAGGATAAATAAATATATAAAGAAATAGATGAATGTTCAATGAAGAGATTACCATGTCTGAACCAAAAGATAGTCTGACGAAGGTCAAATTTTATAAATTTGTATTAGTCTATTCCTGACTGAAGGGGCTCCACCCTTAAAAAACGAGGCTGGGGTGAAAACTGACCTTCGTGATGTTAGGTGTGTCCGTGAGAGTTACAGACCAGATGGAGAGACAGGAAAAAAAAAAAAAAAAAAAGATTTGCTAGTTCTGTAGAAATTGTCAGGGTTTCTATGGCATTGCAATAGCGAACTCTAATAGGAATCTTTTTAAAAGAGAAATGTGAGAGGCATTTTAAACGTGGGTCAAAATGTTTGTCTCCAGCAAAAAGTTATGATGTTTAGAACTCAGAAAATCCTTAAGTTTTGATACATGTGACGTCTGAAGTCATATCAATTTTTATTTATGTCAATAAAGGCCTAGAAGAGTTTACCTGGGATGTGCAGGGCATCAAAGAAAAGGGACAGTAAAGTCATCAGAAGCCACAGACATCATTAGCACACGCCTGAAATCAAAGTAAAAACTATACACCAAGACGGGCTGACTTCTCTTGATTTAACCCTAATACCCCACCCCCATATAGCTCAGTAGCACAGATCCTAGAAAACATTATAAAGATTTCTTTGAACAGGGCATTAGATCAGTGCTAACACGGCCAGTCACAGTAAATGCATAGAAAGCCATTTCAAAGCCAGACACTAAAGTAAAAGAAAAATTAAAGTCTTGCTTATTTTACGGATTTCTCTTCCAGAGAGTGTCAGATCTTTCGTTCATGTTATAAAACAGTATTTGAATAGTCACTGCCTACCTAAAATATCACTGCTACGATATTCTGATGTTCCTAAATATCCTAGAATCTATGTAAATACAGATACTAAATATTTTGCATTATCAGATAGAAGAGGTATGACCTATTCTTAATTACAGTACTAATGCAATGATCAGCGTGATCACACGTAAACAGAAATCTAACTATATGTGCCACTGGATTTCAGCCAAAGGGTCTGGGTTGTAGCTGCAATTCAATGATATCAGCCGAAAATAATCTGCTCAGCTAAACAGGCAAGGAGAATAAGCAACCGAGGTCCAAGAAATCTTTATTTTCATTCCAAGTTATCATCAAGGAATACAATACCTCAGATTTCACATCACCAGTAGTGACAACAAGGCACGCACATCTGATGCGAATTTCTACGTGGTACCCACCTGCAGAGATAAATTTTCAAAGCTGCATTCATCTCCCCTTTTTTCCCCCTACTCCTTCAGTCACCAGCACCAAACCCTAAGATTTCATTTTTCAGTGAACACCCTCAGAAACAGTCATCATTTTTTTTTTACTAGAATTAGACTCAAAAGAAAACACCGTCTCTAAGTCAGTTAAACAGTTCAATGCACCAAGATTTATCATAGAGAGCGATCTGCCTAATGAAAATAATCCCCCATGATATGCAAGACTGCAGTCTCTCTCCAGTTAAAAAACATGCTGCCTCTGACATAGAAGGGAGACAGCCCTCTGACACCTCTGAGATGAGCAAGAAACAAAATGCTGTTCTTGGAAGGTCTGGGATGAGAGAACTCTGAAGGACTTCGGTAATCAAAGCAACGATCCATTTTCCGTGATGCTCCAATACGTCAATTCAAATCACATAACGAGACCAAGCGTATTCCTAAAATACAACCTCAAATACAACCTAAAATACGAAAATACAACCTTGCCCAGTAATAATTTGTGCCACTCTAGATGTAGCTTCCTCATATTTAACGCAAAATATTTTTAATCTGATGTGCAGAATGCCAATGGTCTTCACCAGAACGGCAGTCGCCTTCATCCACAACCTGTTTCTTAGACTTTCTTTGGTGTTGGCAGAAATTACTACTAACTGTCAAAAAGGAGCTGGGAAGAGAGTGACAATATGGTGCCTGTATATGCGACTGCCACAGAGCCCAGTGTTTTGACGTTGTTACTGAAACAAACTCAACTATTTATGAGAGCTAAGTTGAATCAAACAGTTGGTATGGCAGGGGAAAAAAAAAAACATCTGTTTGTGAAGTCTTTTTGTCTAGAAAATCACTAAGAAAAGGAAGAGGAAGCACAGCAATTTCAGAAACACAAATAGACCACCAAAAAATCATACACCGCCTTGTCAGGTGGGAAGAGATACCTCCCACGCCCACGAGAACAGCACTGGTGGTGCTGGCTACCCAGCAGACTCGGGCAGTACACCGTGGACAGCTTTCTCTTCTCAGAGTTGAAAATCCCCTCTTTACACATCAAAACACTTGTTTTTTTTTTCCTATTAATTATTCTGAATACAGTATCTTCCTAAAATGGAGCACAAGCCCCCCTTTCCTTCTTACACAGAGAATAATGAACAAAATTGGACCTCTTTCTTCATCTCCGGATCATGAAAATTAGGCAACGTCGTCTTTGGGGGTGTGCTGTCTCTACACCATTGTGGTCCCAGGGCCAGGAAGAGCTGCATCACCTGGGAACTTGGAATGACAAACACTCAGAATCCTCCCCAGACCTATGACTCAGACGTTCTGGGGGTGGGGTCAAGTGACCTGTGCTTTAGCAGCCCTGGAGGTGGGTTTGCCACAGGCTAAGGTTTAAGAACCAGCGTCTCCCACTAAATGGCTCTGTGCTCTTAGATCCTAGTGTCTGCTTTCAATGAGTCTTCCTTCTACTTGCTATTGAGTTATTACTTCTTTCTGCCCACCATGTAGCTGCCTCAGTTGGTCCTTCTCCCTTCTAATGTGCTACATCTAATCTGCTATAAGCTTGGAAATCAGCTGTCACGGTTATTAAAAATCACGTGTAAAATACAAATACATACGACTGAGTAAAGAACTGAATGAGAAGTGGAAAAGCACCCCCATGAGGAAAAGCACCCTGTTCTGAGGGCACAGGTTTTGAATGTCTATTTTGGCCATTTAGAGGCTTTTCTGCTTACTTCCTTGATTTACTCATCTTCAGTCATGATCAGTAGCCGAGGTTGCTGAATAAACTGAGTTCCAGGAGATGAAATATTCCTGGGGTTTACCAGTGAAACATTCACCTTAATATTTTTAACGTAACTGTAATAACTACCATTCATTAAATATTTGCTAGGTGCCAGTAAGCATTTTACGTACAGTATATAATCATATCCTCACAGCACGAAGCGTTAACGTATTTTTATCCCCCGTCTAGACGAGGAAACAGGCATAGTGATGGAGGACGCTGCTGAAGACCACGCCTGCTAAGGGGCAGAGTCAGAACTACTCAGGTTAGCGGGGCGCCAGGGCCTCCCCTTTTCTCTCCTTTCTTCTTTTCCTTTCTTTTGTTTGTTTGTTTGTTTGTTTGTTTAAATATTATGGGGCTCTGCAGCAAAGTGGCAGCCAGGTGTGAACGCAACACTTAGAAGAGAGAGACAGAGGTAGAAGGAACCATAAGAGTCTAACAGGACTGTAATAAATGATCAATAGTCACAGAGCAAATAGATGCATCCTTCCTAGAAAGGAATAGAGGAGGACAAATGACCCGAGCCACGCCATCCTATCTGGAAAGTCAAAACCCGCCAGTGTCCATGGAAAGGGGAGGCTCCCCAACTTCCGCCCACGTACTAACTGTGGGGTGCTGTCAGCGCTCCCTCCACGTCTTGCCTGAAGCTGATCCACGTTTTGGAGAGCCTAACGGATTTCCGAATCTATTTCCCACAGAGGTCCATACTCCCTTTTACAGTCTACACCGGGGTCCTTACAGTTATTATTTAAGCTCGTTTAAAGCATGCGTGGTCTCCATATTAGTGAACACCGTGAGGTCAGTGTCTCCGGCACACGGCTGAGATACCATAACCGACAGCGACCGACCTTATAGAACACTGGAAATTGCAATGTCCTCTTTACCTCTGCTTCCTTTGTTTGTTTGTTTGCTTGCTTTTTTCTAAAAAGAGAAAATGATTCCAAGTTCTCTTTCTTTTAGCTTATGTAGTACTGTGTAGCCCTAAACAGCACCACGAAATGATGTTTGGTGCTCTCTGACATGTTTAATACACAAACAGATGCTATGGCTGCAGGCTGGAGGAATAATACTCAGGGGGCATGTTGAAGGGATTATTTAAGAAGCAACGAGGCACACCCAGGGCCCCTGTCCTCTCCCTCCTCAGAGCTACCGGGTGAGCTGCCTTTCTTAGGAAGAAAAAATCAGAAGCAAACTCTGTACTTCAACAACTTGATTATAATCCATATTTAATCACAGAAATGGGGTTCTGCTGTTTAAATTTCAAACAATCCCCCTTGATTTGATTCTCTGAAGAATCCGATCTTTGGAGAGGTATTCCAGGGGCGGTACCTGCATCTTATAAAGTAACCGCCTACAGGAGTGACTGAGTGGAGGGGGAAATAACCTGTTTCATAAGTGAGATGTCTTCGCATTCTGATATAACACCCATGCCGGAGGAAATGTGAGAAACGCATTAGAAAGCCCTTTGTGTTCTGATGAGGAAGGCATTACACGAGACGAAACGTAAGTGGAACACGATCGTATCCAAAGTTTACCAAATCGGGTGGCATAGAAAAGTGCTTCATCATGGGCTTTTATGGAGCTATAAATGTTTCTTTTGTTTAGATAGTTGGGCTCGAGGTGGTGTTTTGCCTTTCCACACGTCAAGCACTGGTTTGTCTTTCTGATTCCTCAGGGAGAGGGCGAGGACCACCATGGAGCCTGGGCCTCTGCTTGTTGGCAGATCAATCAGACACAACCCCTGGGCCCCTGTGACCCCTCGGTGGCCCGATTCTCTGGAAGCCAGTATGTCACGCTCTCGTGTAGTGACCAGAGCAGACGGCCCATCCCTTCCTCTCCCTCATGACCCCCAACTCTCCCCCATCGTACCAGAAACCACAGAGCCGCTAGGCCCTAAAATTAAAGGGGCCTTTTCAGGTTTTATTTCTTAAAGCTCCCTTCTGATCACCAGAAGGTTTTTTCAAATCTCGTTTCCAACTGCTGGAGGGTTCCAGTGACTTCAAACTTCCCACCTCCTGGAACTGAAAATTCTTTCACGCAAAGACCAAATGTCTCCATCATAGAGATGCCATTTTTCTCAACCAGCACATCTACCTGGACTGAGGGTGTCTCTACCTTTCACTGACATGTGAAGGTACCATGGGGTAGGATGCCCATCCATGAAGGCATCTCCTCCGTTTATTAATGCCAAGGCCTCACAGGGAAGCAGAGCGGACTTGCTTCCAAAAGCATGTAGAGAAGTGAAGGTATGAATCAAGTTGACATGAAACATTCACGTTTGAAATCACGGTCTGCTTTTACTTCCTCTCGTAGAATTCCATCAGGGCAGAATCCCATCTCTCTTCGTAACCTTTTTTCCTGATACACATTCCTAGTATTTACTGAAGCAGAAGGAAAAGAAATGTCATTACCGCACCTTTCAACTGGCCCCACTGATGATGCGATTGCTCATATAAGATGCAGCCGAATCTTCATTCCCGCCTTTAGAAATCAGGACCAGCCTTTCACCCGCAGAGCTGTAACTTTTCAGAAGCCATGTCCGTGGCTTTACTACCTTCAGGACCTTCTGGGTTAAGCTCAAGCCGGTCCGCTGGCCTCCCCACACCATTAGCCTCGCAAAGCTAACGGATTTGCTGGGAGGATTCGGGCCCTTCAAAGATTTTCGAAACCTCTGGCCTTAAAAGTCCCTCCCAGCCTATATGCGAAGTTGTTAAGTTTCACTCCCTATTTAAAAACGTACCCAACGTGTGAAAATCCAAAGCTACAGATCACGGAATCGGTGTGAGATTATTCTAGGCATTGCAAGGGCTTTCCTCTGCCCGGTTCCCTCGTCACCACACTCCTGGCACCTCCCCCAGACGGTAGGCCCCACGAGGACGCCTACTAAATAATGCTCAGCCCCTGGCACGAAGAAGCTGCTCAGTCAGTGAAGGACGTCATAACTTTACAGAAGGATTTTCTCCAGGTCTTCCCTGTTTGTAAGAGCTTAAACAGTGAGGCCTCGCTGTGCCACGGTTGGCAATCACTGGTTTGCACGGTGCCTGGCGACACACCCATGTGCCTCTTGCACGAGGCAGATGAAAAAGGATGGGTGAAAACGAGCCAATCGGGTGTACAAAACATTCCAGGTTAGACCTTCGCTTTCCAAGACCGAGGATGCGTTATAATCGGACTGTGGAAAGGGCGCGGACTTGAGCAGCAGACAGACCTGAGTCTGAATCACGGCTTTGTTACTGGACAGGACTGGTAACTACTCCGAGCCTTGATTTTCCAATGGCGGAAGTGGGGCTACCCCTTTGAACTTGCTCTGAAAGTAAACTATTAAGTAGCAGAGAGAACATGCCATAGAGGGCAGCTCCCCATATGTGCCGGTTCCCTGAATAACGTCAGCCACCTCTTTGCTTGCTGTCCATAACAGAGGTTTCAGGAAATACCACCTGACACTTACAGAATTCTCTCGCAAACATAAACCTCTGGGCCACACAGGTCAATTTGACATGTATGTGGACAGATATGCCCCAGGAATTAACCTAAGAGGAAGGCGTTCCACCTTAGTTCAGAAAACGAGAATATTCACAAAAATAAGAGCAGGAAAAAAAAATCATATGGCTGGAGATAACTAATCTAAAGTTTGGGCATTTACGAATGAGTAATTACGAAATAATAAAGGGTGTCATGTGAACCCCGGCTCTGTTTCCACACAGCCTGCCAGAGCAGAGGGGACGTCGACACAGCAGGCTGTGCAGCAGCCGCTGCAGAAAGCCACAGCCTGACCTGGCCGCGAACGGCCCGGTCCCTGGCAGGCAGCGCCAGCTAGACCCCAGGACTTTCCATCCCACTGGCCGCCACCTCCTTGCCGGGAGAGCCCATCCAATTTAAGTCTTGATTCGTGTCACTTTGAACCTAATATCTTTAGATCAGTGTCGAGGGATGAACCGCAAATCTTTTTGTGCCAATTATTCAGACACAGAATGAAGGAGATTTTATACCACACAGGCTATTTTTAATCTCAAAGACTTCCGATCTTTTATGTAAGCGGGTTAGGGCCAGCGTCACTCCCATGAGCAACTGCAACGATAACGTTCAATGGGAATTCCTGTATGATACATGTTGGCATGCTTTTTCTCCAATGTGAACATTTGCTGGAATATTTTCCCTAGATTGGAAGCAGAAAGAGGGATTCGGGATAGTAATCAAGGCAATCAATAAATATCCCAACCCCAGTGGCTGATTCAGGGTAAGATTTTATGGGGCGTATGTGTATGGGAGAGGGGTGGGGTGAGAGAAAGAGGAGAGAATGAGAAGAAAAAAGAAGAGAAGGAACAGGGAGAAAGAGGTTCAAGGCTCTTAGAAAGGGTTCAATTTCCTCCACAGCTCAGGGATGTTACTGGAGCCCAGTTACTAAAATGGCCAAGAGTTTGCAAATCGGATTCTCAGAGAAGTGCTGGAGACAGCAACAAAGCCAGCGGAGGGAGGCAGTATGAGTGGTATTTACAATAAAACTCCGTAACAATTTCTATATGCTATTAAATTATAATGTCCCAGAACATAACAGTAATTGGAGTGAGGGTGTGTAGTCGATAGTATTAAATTCCTGAAAAAGCAGAGTTTTCGGTATTATCTTGATTATTCTGCAAAAAAAAAGCATACTCATTGGCCAAGATCAGAAAGCTAATTCTCTTTGTGATGATAAATAAAATGCAAGACTGAATTTCCCCCTATATTTAAAGTTTTCAAATAGTTAACATTTATAATTCAGGTAATGCATAAATGTCAATCTTCACCTTATTTTATCTGGTTTTGGTGAACAGAAAAGGAAGGATACATCGAGGAATAAAGATTGGACAGTAGTTACAGTAAGTACTAGTAATTTTTTAATCAACATACAAAGCACTACATGAGCCATATCATTTAGAATTTATGTCATCTCTAAATAAAATGATCGCTGTTAACACGTCAATATATTCAGGTTATAAGCTTTGATCTTTTCTAAAAGTTAATAAACAAACAAACAAACACATGAAACCACACGATACTTGGCTTCAGAGCCTGAAGGTTTTGTATGCATAGGTGATTCCTGTAGCTTTAGCAGCCACCAAGGCTCAGTGGCTTGAAACAATCATTTTACTGGAGAGCGTCTGGAATTTGGGGAGGGCTCTCTGAGGGTTTCTCAAGGTTGTCGTCACAAGCCTGTTGGCACTACACCATCGGAAGGTTCCACGGGGCTGGCACCCAACACGGCTCACTGCAAGGCAGCACCTGACCGTAGCTGTTGGCTGGGAGGCCTGCTGGAGCTGTCCAGCAGAGTGCCAACCTGTGGCCCCCTCCAGCACAGCCATCTCTGACATTACAGCTGGCCTCCCCCAGAGCAAGGGTCCCAGAGAGACTGGCGAAAGTGACTGTGGCCTCTTCTGACCCAGCCTTTGAAACCTCGGAAGCCACAAAGCGTCATTTCCACGTGTTCTAGCGGTCCAAGGCGTCACAGGCCCATTCGGAAGCAAGAAGATGCAGACCTCACCTCTCAACGGGAAGAGTGTCAGAAAGCTTTGGCGCCGTGTTTGACAACTGTCACAACAGTTTTCTCACCCTGCGCACTGTCTGTAATCCCCTGCGGACAGTTTAATTTGTGCTCATAAACCTGAGCGCCCACAGGCTTTGTACACAGTAGGTGTTCAGTTCAGGTTCGGAAGGCATCTCAAGAACACCTTTCTCAGAGGGAGGGTCTGGCATCGCCACGAACTCAAAGCCACCTCACAAAGAGGCATCTGAAAGCACAGGGTGGACACGGCTGCCGGGACCAGGGTCTGTCTCTCTGCCCAAACACTTCTCAGACTAACTGGGCCAGTTCTTAAATGCGTAAGAGAACGAAAACAAGCACTGTTTGGTAAAAAGAAATCTACCAAGAGCCTGTTCTATCAGCTTTCAAGTGAGAAAAACGTGGACTTGAACCCGAGCCTGTCACTTCCAAGTTGAATCTGAAGACACATCACTTCACTCCTCTCAAATGTTCTCTCGTTTTTAAAAACAATAACCAATGATACCACCTATCTCATACTTTTGTCGTGAGGGTTAAATGTGTAAATACCTCATGGGGCCAGACGCACAGATGGCACTCTGTGTGTTGTTTTTGTGTCCTTATTACTATTTAAAAATTCTAAGAACATTCTGTAGCATATGGTAAGCACTCAATACATTTGAGCTATTAATCAAAAACATTACCCGCTAACCCTAACTTTGTCCAGGTTCTATTTAACCTCTCTACCTTCCTGCTGTACCCAAACATTAAAGGGACTGCTAACGAATTTCACAATTTGACGGGTCAGACCATCAGAACTTCTTAACCTCTTTCCTTATGTTCTGAAAAAATGTGCAAAAGAACAATAAACATGCCCAAAGACGGGTAACGTTCGGAGAAATCAGGCTTTGTAAGTTGCCTGAATAATCATATATAAGCAGTAGGTGATTGCTTTCAGCTTCAACATGGCATTGGAAAAAAATTTTTCGCCCCGTTTCTGGCAACTTCTAAACGATGGCATCCTGCAGAGGCAAAATGTCGCATCCTCTTCTTTCGACAAGGTTCTACGACAGAGTGGCTGCCTTTACCTGCCCTGGAAAAACCCGGACTGAGACACGATGTTCACGGTGTACGTCCAGAGGTGTGGCGCTGTGACAGGAGAAGGGGTGGCTTGTGGAGCTGAAGCCCTACGGCGTAGAAAGAGCACACTGGAGTTGTTTGTGTGTCTATTTGTTTGTTTGTACACTGGAGTTGTTTGTGTGTCTACTTGTGTGTTTGTTTGTTAAATACTAAACCGACAATGAGTCAGACTCCTCAGTTCTCTGAGACTAGAGACAACATCCTTTTTTTTTTTTCCCTAATGTACAAAGGGCTAGCCTTGTTTCTGTGGCAAGGTAGGTGGATGTCTTGAATGACCCATTCAAGCGAGTTCACTTAGTCCAACTTCATAAAGCGTATCTCCTTCGCATACCGACCGAACCACTGGTAGACACGTATGGAGGCCGTATTTACAGCGCAGAGCATGCTGGTTCGAGCAGATGAGACAGGAATGAGAACCCTGGCCAGATTTTCTCAGCTGGCTGCAGGAGAGCTGCGGGTGACCTACCCTGCTCTCTCGAGTGCAAGGAGGCAAAGAGGGGGGCAATGCCTACCTTGCTCACCACTGTGCTTCTGACACTGACATCAGTATTGAGCAGTTAGCAAAGCCTTCAGAAGGATTTGCTGAACGCGTGGAACAAATATATATTACAATAAATGCCTGGTGAAAGGACCGTTTAAATATTTTACCTAAATAAGTACAGTTGGCCCTTGAGTGACATGGGAATTTGGGGCACCAACCTCTATACAGTCTAAAATCCATGTATGATTTTTGACTCTCCCCAGTATCTGTGGGGAAATTGGTTCCAGGACCCCTCATGAATACCAAAATCAGCAGATGCTCAAGTCCCTTAATAAAATGGTACAGAATGATGCATACAGTTGGTTCTCTGCATCTTTGGACTCCCAAATGCAGACCAAAAACAGTGCCAGGTATTTATTGGAGAAAAAAGCCAAATATCAGTGGATCCACACACTTCACACTCGCGTTGTTCAAGGGCCAAATATACTTTAACTTCGAGGTGTACAGACGACATCATTTTAATCTATTATAATCTTGTTTTTCCATTATGAAAATGTTTCTCCCCTTTGGACGTGAGCTTACATTTTCAGTTCACAGATGAAGATAATCAGAATGACGTAGAACATACTCCGTCAGGGGGATAAAAAAGCAAGCATCAAAACTGAAGGCCGTACCCACAAAACCAAGCAAAGAAACCGCCCAGCATCTCTGCAACGGACACCCAGGAACCGAAATAAAACTGGCCTTAGCTCAGCAAAGCCCAGATGGGATTCATGGTAAATTAATCCTTAATTTAAAGATGGCACCTGTATGATGATGAACAAATTTTAAAAAGCTTCAGTACAGAGTGGGCAAATGCCTTCAAAAGAGTCCCTGGTGAGGGGAGGGCACCTACTTCAGGCAACTTCGTCATGCTTTAGCATATCGTTACCTTTATCTGAACTTGACTGAGCCTTGCACACACACAGATGGCTTTCCCCCTCTGCATTCTGGCTGAGGGAGGCATCATTTAACCATCACTGGGAAGAAGGAATGCCCCCTTCTCTCTCCAGAGGGCAAACTGCTGTCTGCAGGCTGACCACTCACGGTGTCAGCCCCGGTTAGCCTCCCTGCAGCCCAGTCAGGTCTTTCCGAGACCTGCCAAACTTAGCACAGCAGATACCGCTGTGCCAGGGAAGGTGGGACGTGGCATCTTTCTGCCCCAGTCTCCAGCTCCCAGGATCACATGCCTACATCTCATCCTCTGTCACCTCCTTTGTCCCTCAGTTCCTGGGGGATTCGTACCAGGCCTTGTCACCATTGGGGAGGTTCCTCAACAGCCATCTGAAAGAGCTGCCACAGAGGACACACACGCACATGGACCTCGGTACGTGCATACATGCACACACACGCACAAACGCACACACGCGCACAAGTGCACACACACACGCGCGCGCACACACCCACCGCTTCCCCTCAGAAATAGCGCCCCGGCCAGCCACAAGGCCACCCTAAGCGTCCGCCCAGCTGACTCCGCCAGCCTTTTCCTCAAGATACATTCCTGCAGCTCAATAAAAACGGTACAGGAGCAAACATTTGCCCAGTTTTCTAATTTTAGGACTTTTATTTTGTGGTGAGACCCCCACCTCCCCCACGTAAATTCCCACGTCCCTGTTAGCTTTCAATGTTAAAAACACAGGGATAAAGACACCTACTTTCTTAAACACTGAGAAATCCAAAGTGGCAGAGCATAAATATACACTCGTACACACTAGCCCAGGACTTAAAAAAAAAAAAATCATTTCTTGGACCCACGCATCACAGTAATCATACTTTAAAAAAAAAAATCTACAGTGAAAATGTATCAGCAGACATCCTCATTCAGATTCAACACACAGGAAATATTGACACTGATAATTTTTACAAGGACCAGGATAGAATTTTCAAAAGAGAGCATCTGCCTTATGTTCTCAGTGACCAGCAGGACAGATGGTCAAGAATATCATTAGTTAAGAAAGCTTTCATTCATTACCCGAAAGCCCCTTGGGCAGCCTGGTGTGGGGTGCAAGAATGTCCCAGAATGTGATATTCGAAGAATGTGCTCATGGCTGAGGTAGGAGGCCATGCGGGGGGCGTGGGGGAGGAAGGGGGAGAACAGACAGCCTGTTGTGATGCGAACAGCGGCCACCAACACCTCGACACTGCTTTGTCACCCAGACACTTCCGGCTTCCCTTCTACGCGTTGCCTTGGCAGTATTAATAGTGAAGAAAACCACTTAGAGGTCACAGCAGCTGCCAATAACCCCTCCTCCTCTAGACGTAAGTATCTCACAAAGAGAAGAATACAAAGGGAGAGACCACATTGGCTCAAACTGTCACTTCTTTGGCAACACAAAAGATGTAAAAAAAACCAGAAACAAACAAATGAACAACAACAACAAAAACAAATGAACAACAACAACAAAAACAGGGCTCTGATATATTTATCTTGATCTCACTGCTTCCAGGGTAAAATTTCTTTAAATTTAAGTTACTCCACCTGTGGAACAGAACATGTGTGCGTGTGTGTGCGTGTGCGTGTGTGTCTGTGTGCATGTGTGTATGTGTGTGTGTGTTTGGGAAGGGGGAGGGTACAGGACAACAGCCAAGCCCCAGCAAAGCTGATGGGAACACAAGAACTGTCTGTAGCTACCTCTTAACTTAATCTCTATGAACTTTGAACTCCCATCGGAGAGGCTCTGGTCCTGGCAGATGAGATCCTCTGGCTCTTTCTTCCCACCCGGTGCTGAGCACCTACTGGGTGTGAGATGCTATGCTAGGAGCCAGCAGATACACAGGAGAACCAGGTATGGCAGGTGGTCCCTGGTCTGCCATTTTTTTTTTGGGGGGGGGTGAAGAGAGACAGAGAGATAGAGAGACAGAGAGACAGAGAGACAGAGAGACAGAGACAGAGACAGAGACAGAGACAGAGGAGAGAGTTTGTGTAAACATCAATCAACACTCAGCTTCTGAAGCTGGAAAAAAAATGGTCCACAAAATAACCCACATATTGGTTTTTTCTAACAACTCACTTTAATACTCTGATTACAGATTTCCAAAGAGGAAATCAGTGTGAAACCTTAAGGATTAGGCAGGAACCAGGGTCATCGGAGCCTGGTACAAGAGGCCAGGTACAGAGCAGTGAGCAAAGGAATCAGGACAAGAAAGGCACATGGGTACGACGAAGGCGAGGTCCCCTCTCACACCGGCTGGCCCTCAGCGTCTGTTGTCCTTTCCCTGTCTGCTCTCCCTGATTCTCAGAAAACATCTCAGGCAGAATCCTCAGCTGCCTCCGCAACTGGCCTCCACGGAGGAGAAAACAAGTAACAATGACCATAATAATAACCGTTTACTGTATTGAGTACTTGCTACAGGCTTGACATTTGGTCCAAGGCTTTTGCTCTACCAGGGCATCTGACGCTCGTAACAACTCTCTGAGGCAGGGATTACTATTCATTTACAGACTCGGAGACGTTAAGCTGTCTGCCCAAGGGCACAGGGTGCTAGCAAGTGACAGGGACAGGAACTGGATCCGGGCATGTCCCCTTGCAATGTCGGGACTCCACTATTTCACCAGAAGGAGTCCTTTCCATCTCCCGGCCATTACTCGGCTGGGATTTTCCAAAATCTACTAAACTCTACTAAAGAATTAAGAAAAAAAGCAAAATATAAATTCATAGAAAACAACAAGTTAAAATCCAAGTCTCCCGCCCTCGTAGCATCAAAATTGAAATGTTTATCCATTCGGTTCATCAACCCAGGGTGTCTTGAGGAACATAGCATACATGTATAGGCACTTCACATATTTTAAAACACCCTATAAGTTATTTATTATTTATTCTTTCTATGAATATTCCTTCTCTATTCTTCAACCCAAAGTCTATGAAGATCGAAAGAAATATTGCGGCCGAAGATTCTGTTTTAGATTTCTTTTCTGTGCAATCTAAAAAATAAAAAGATATTTAACATTTAAATTTTATATCTTCAGAATAAAAAACATATGCCTATTGCTTTTGTAAAATAAACAACAGAAGTAAAGCTCCATCAGTCTTCCTGACGGGTGAGGACCTTAGGTGTGCACGCGGAAATGAGACCGATAAGAATTGTTGTGCCTGGATTGCAGAGTCTCCAGGCATTTTGTGCTGACTGCAGTTTTTCCCTGCGCCTGGCTCTTCCAGGTCTGAGGCTTGGGGCCCTGAGATTCTGCGTTCACCTCTGACCTACTTCTCTCGGTGCCCTTTGGTTCACGTGGCTTTGTTGAAGCTATTTCTATCCTCCTCAAAAGCCTGTATTCTCTGCCATCTATTGTGAGCCATCATGTGGCCTCCGAGTGGGGTCATCATCCTTCCCCTTTCCCCACCTTCTCGGTCCCTTCTAGCCATCCACTGCAGAGTCCAGCTCTCCCCGAAGATGGGCTGCCACAAGTTGCTGTCTCCTGTCCGGGGCCTGATGCCCACTCCCGGGCAGACACAGGGAATGCATGCCCATCCTCAATAACTTCTGCCAGTTATTTCATTGGAAACACCCCGAAGGATCTTTCTTCACCCTTCCAGGTCTAGAGCAGAACGCTTATCAATGTAGTTTATTATATATCAACGTTCCTACTTCATACAAACCCGCCTCATCATCAGAGCTGCCATGAGCGGAAGTAGAGGGCTGTCCCCTTCACACCCCACAAACTCTGGCGGCCCCATGTCAAAGGCATCCTCGGAGCGTCAATGCTTTTATCCGCCATACTGTCCCTTCTCAATACACTACTTGGTGTTGGGAGCAAACAGATCTGACTGAATTAAAATTCCAACTCTCGCAAGGCTCGGTGACACTGGGAGAGTCAGCCAGCAGCCACTCCCAGCCTTTGTCCACTCATCCTCAAAGTGGGGCTGATGACAAGAACTGTCTCACAGTTGCCGTGCTGTTTATTCACTAGGGATAATGTAGACCACATCTTTGCACAGAGGACTCTGTAATGTATCAAAGTAGCCACTAGCCCCTTTCGTGCAAAGCAGAGTGAAAAAATAAAGCCAAGTCCTTCTGTCCCCAAGTACTTCTGGAAATGAATCAGTTGCAACCAACAGCCTTTCCTAGAAGTTATGTCTGTTCCTCCCTCCCTCCCACCCCCCCTCCACTCTTTCTAAGAGGCCTGGGGGGAGGGATATCCCTGGAGGCAACAGGGATAAAGAATACAGGCAAAAAACAAAAAAACAAAAAACAAGAAGGTACCAAGGAACAAAAATCAGATGTTTTGGTTTAAAAAATATATATATCGTCCACTCCCACACCAATCATTTCCAACATTATCAACCTGCTAAGCCTGAGCATTACGACCTGTACTTTAGTGTAGAAATGGCAAGAGGACTCTAGAGAAAAATAGGACCCTTTTAATCATTAGCATTTTTATTACACCTCTGTGCCTCCCACACAATGCTTTGTGGAAAGTTACCAGAGCTCGGGGCTGGTCATGTGACACCAGCTACACGTGGTGATCAGCGGTGGCCACTTGGAACTCTGCTTTCAGAAGACCCTCACACACAGGTCCCGAAGACTTCCTAGAGTAATGCGTGCCTTTAGAGGAAAGCTTTCAAGATGGAAAACTAGGGATCCAAGGAAAGGAGGAACCAGAGCAAGCACAGATGAGAAGAAGGAAATAAAAATGAAAAGACAGCTTTGGAGTCAAATAAATTAAGCTCTGTCTCCAGCACCCACTGCCAGGATCACAGGAAGTCCTTCCTGCTGTGCTGTAAGGGACGCTCCCAGCTCAGGACAAATGCGCCTGGGCCCATCTGGAGAAATGAAAGGAAAGGAGGAAGAGAGGGGATCGCCAGGTCCTGGAACCCTTGTCACAGGACGAAAAACAGGGAGAAGAGAGAGAGTAAGGTCCGGTGGGGGCCTAAGTGGCTACACTCCGTCCGTGGTGGCAAAGGAAACCCCGAGGACTCTGCCCTCCGGATCCCCTGCTGGGGTCCCTGGGAAAAGCAGCAAAACCCGGATCAGGAGTTCAGGGCCCTCTTCTCTGGGGTTCCCCAGGGACAAGCCCCCCTCTGCCTCATTCTCCAAAACAGGAAGGCGATTCTTCCAGCAGGATGGGCAGCTGCCTTTAAAAAAGCTAGGAATTCTGGGATACTCAATTCACGACTAAATGCGGGAAGTGTGAAAAGCAAATGGGAGTTCTCTATAGTTTCACTCCTTTCATTGGGAAACTAAAGAGTAAAGAAACCCCTTCTCCAAAACAAAGATTCCTCCGGATCATAAAAATGTGTGTATTCGCGGTTTAGCCATATATAAGAAAGTAGTTGACATTTCACAGATGACACCAGAGGAAGAGTGAATGCTGCATTACTAATACCAAAACCTTCTTCTCATTTACCATCCTGTTTCTAGGTGTTCCAAGCCAAAGACAGGAAGTTAGCGGAATATTCATGTCCATAATTGTGATGTAAATGTCTCAGAATGACCTGTAACACATGTGGAATCAGCGAAGGTGTAATTCACTCCAAAATACATGTTTACAAAACGCAAGACAGGTGTTTGGATTTACTTCAAATGTATTTAAGTTAAAAAAAAAAAATACACTACTCCCCAGAACAAAGAATACCATAGAGTGTGTGGTAGTTAATTTTGGGGAAAAAGCAGCGCATGTAATCACTTACATTTTTGAAGTAAAGGTTAATTTGCAAGAAACAGGAAGTTAAGACATAGGTAATTAACCCACAGGTACACAGAATAAAAAAATGGAAGGCAGAGACTAATGAAGGAGCTAGAATGAGCTGGCATAGGAATGCTTGCAGAAATGACAAACAGCCAAAATATCTCTTCTTTAGCTCTTTTCCTAACTTCAACCATCACAGACAGGGCTCCAGCCATGGGTGAGAATGTGCTGGAAAGACGGTGCCCCCTCAGAGTATGGTTGCTGGGCCCACTGCTCATCCCTAAGCTAATCATGGCCCAAACCCGTAGGACAAGCTTTGAGGAGACGTGATTAGACGGCTGAATAGCGATCTGAAGGAACGTCCAAGCTGGTGATCAGTTTCCACTAACTCATTTTTACTGCATTTTCTAAATGCATCAGTCCGCAGTGGATTGGAAATAGGAGAAGGAAGAAACTAGTCTTTTGGCACAGGCAGTTTGCCGTACCCTGCTAAAAAATCCTATCTAAGATTGCAGATAGCAACCACTCGACATAGAGTTAAGAAAATGCATGAAAATTTCCTGGTTGTTCAGTATTGACCTTTGATTAAATGTTTTCTCGATGCAGAAGCTGGCCTGGCTCATGTGAAAATGACGAGAGAAGCTAGCAGCGATGGCTGCTTTAGCTTCAAACACGGATTCTACTCCAACCAACACCTGCCTTTAAAATTATTGGTCTAGTCGACACTAGGCGAAATCTCAGACGATCTTTTTGTTTGTTTGTACATAAAAAGGAATTCTGAACCAAACCGTCTTCCATAGAGGAAAAAGAAATGAATGGTTTTAATTATTAAGCTCAGCCGAATATTTATACATCATTAAACACAAAATATATGAGCTACTGGGTGGGTTCTTTTCTGCCCCCACCCCATGCCTTACAATAAAGAAATGCATTACAATATATAGACACATTAGTTCAGTACCTCCTCTTTATTTATTTTTCTTTTACTATCTACGTTTATAGCAATATCACTTTTACCTTCTAAAAATATTTTAGGCTTCCTCTGCCTAGATACTTTTTTTTCTTTCCTGGAATTCTGTTTATGAAGAGGTGTGGGTATAAAAAAAAGTCTTTGTCATATTAAATAGATAAAAAAAAAAATACCTAAACAAAACATACCTACACCTGCGTACCTGACCACAGATGCAACGCATACTTACAACCCACTCAAGTCCTGCCAGCAAAATCCTCACTGAATCACTGTCTTATCACCGTGTAGAAAAAACGGTAAGCCCGGGTCTTACCACGACAGCCTCATTATTTACCAACCCTGCGTGTTTACTGAAATACAACTTTTTAGCTACTGCCTGCGTTCTAGGAAGCAAGTGGGTTTCAAGTTCAACATGCGAATGCCCATTTCACCGAACGCACTGGCAGGGCTTGGCGGAAGAATGGAGGGGCACTAATACCAGGTGAGCAGAGGGAGAAATAGATGAGAGGGTGAAAACACGTCAGCAGGGACCTGGTCTGAGAAATCCTGCTCATCGATACTGGAGTCTTACTGGCATGGTTTTATCTGATGGCATTTTCCACCGATGCCGGGCCCTGGAGTGTGAAGGTAAGAAACAGCCTCAGGCTGGATGGAGTCCTAGGGAGGATGCGGGGAGCGCGGGCCCACCCCCACACCTCCACCAACAGGGCCTTCTCCCATCAAAGGCCTTTTGTGGCATGGAGCCGGAGTCATTTATCCTGTTTTCTTTTTCTAGTAGGTTTACTTTCCCAATGTTAAACCCTGTCAACTTTATCGCCCAGAAACCTTTCTTCGGAATAGGCCTTTCTGCTTTGAAGACTCCTTTTAAGACATGTCAAGGGGCAGTAAACATAAAATAGGATCCACGGCACCGCCAACGACAACAGAAACAGGGCCCAAGCTCATCAGCCTCCTCCATAAAACACACGCTCTGTCTCTTTCTGTCTCTCGCGCACACACACACACTGTAGCAGCCCAGCGAGGTCTGCTGAGTGCATGTAAGCAACATGGCAGGAAGCAGCTGAAAAGAAAGAATCCCTGCTGTGTTCTCCCCACCACACCCCCTTCCCAGGTGAAGGGGTTCAGGAGAAGAATGTTTTATCACTCATGGCTATTCACCACGAGTAGGGCGCGTTTATTCTGCCTTGGGGGGCCCATGTGGGATGGGTCTGGCCATCTCCATATGTTCTCACAGGGAAATTCTTCCCTTTCTTCCTTTTCATTTTTCAGGCCTGGTCTAATCTAAAATGAGTCGCACAGAGACACCGGGTTCAGCTGTGGCAAAGCCAGCAGGCTCATTGCGAGACAGAGGACAGGCCTGCAGAACCGAAACCACCTCAATGGGGCCCAAGGAACGGTTTCTTCCCACGGCATCCCAGGGTCCTTGTCCCCATCTACAGCCTTTTCTAAGGCCTAACACGGGGTGCTGCTCACAGTCGGTGCCTTCACCGAGGCCACGAGCCTGCACCAGCGTGAGGCCTTCAGAGTCCAGTCTGACGTCACAGGCCAGGCCGGGTTTGGTGACGTCGGGAGGTGAAGGCTCAAAAGAGACAGTCACCGAAGCACGCACCAGGCTTTTCCCAGAGCAGAACTAAACCACACGAGGATAAGAAAGAAGGAAGGAAGGAAGGAG